>CM035118.1:159521801-159729301 GCA_020205555.1 Panax stipuleanatus
TTCTTTTACTACTCTATGTTTTGGAATAAAAGCTATTTTTTGACTTTGTAAAAATAAATGTAAATATATTCAAATTCAAAATTGATGTCAATTTATTTAACTAATGAGGAAAGCAAATTTTGGTAATTAGTAGTAATTTAAGATTATTAATAATTTTATTATTATATTAATTAAATTCAAATAAATTTTTATTAATTCCAAGTCCAAAAATATTTTCAAGTCATTTAAAAAATTCATAATTAATTATTTATCGAGAGATGGAGGAAGTCATAAAGTGCATTAAAATTTAAACTGATAAAATTAGATGGAAACCGTAGAAAATATAATGACGTCACCTTCTGAAAATCAACCAATAGTAAATTGGCAGCAGACAGATCCCATCCATATTTATGGCCCGGGCCAGATCCGTCCATGATCGGGAAGCACTTCCCAAACAGTCGGGTTCGGATCTTCAAAGGATACGGATTTAGGAGGGTGTATTCAATAAAGACTTTTAAATACTTTTTTTAAGTGATAAACTTTTGTAGAGTTTGTAGATTGTAATAACTTTTAAACACTCCATAAAATAAGTGACAAACTTTTATAGACTTTTTACCAAGATTTTGATAAACTTTTGTATACTTTTAATATATCTTACATCTTATATTAATTGTTAAAAAGTCAACAAATATTTTATATTTTAGATGAAATGAGTAAGATATTAAATAATATTAAAATATTTTGACCATGGCACAACTTAATTCGAAATAAAGGCATTGTTAAAGTTAAATTATTAAATCATACTCAGTCTATTACAAGAAAATGTCCTATTTCATAATTTTTATATTTAATAAAAAAAAGTCATTTTCTACTAACTCTAATATAAGATAACAATTTCGATTTTAAAATTATTCATTGTTATTTTCCTATCAAGTTATTATTACTAAACTAACAATTTATAATTTTCAACAAATAACAAAATTAACAAATTTATTACTTTTAAAAATAAACAAAAAATAAAATAACTTCTTAATACTTACAAATATAATTAATGAGAATTTTTTGATGGGAGAGAACAAATACAAAATGATATTAAAAAGTTTGTTATCTTCATTTATATCATTGGTTATATTTGAAAAACTCATCGCTACTCTATTTTTTTAACCCCTCTTCATTTTTCTCTTTCATCACCTGCTATAATAGTTCTCTTTCTTTTTTGGGTTTTTATTTTGAGAGGACCGAGGTAGAGAGAGAAAGTGAGACATATATATTTTATTTTTTTTCTCCTCTATCTTTTTCTCTTTCTCTTTCTCCTCTGTTTATTTTATCTCTTTCTCAAATATTTGAAAGTCTTTAGAGATGAGGTCAAACTTTGAATTTGAGTATTTGTTCTTCTAAAGTCGATCAAACTCTAGCATTTGATAGAAATCTGAAAAATCTATGACTTTTTGAATACTAAAATATTTTTATAGATTTTGTAAAAGTCTCAATTCAATACCACTAAATTTTTAAAGATATTATAAAAATTATAATTGAATATCAATAAAATTTTTTAAAACTCTTTAAATATCTTAATTGAATATAATCAAACTTTTAAAATATTTAAATTTTTTAAAAAATCTTAATTGAATACAACAAGGAAACGAGAAAAATCCGAAAGTTCTTTGTGAAGATAATACCGATTACTGATGGACAAATATTCTTAACTGCCGATTTATTCAATGCTGGAATCAGACCTGCCTCTCAGGATCTATAATTGCCTTATAAGGTCCAATATATATACATTATTCGACCTTTTGAATAACAGTCAAGACAACCTTATGAAACCTCTGAAATTATTTCAATATTATTTCAATCGAATACGTAATCGATCGAACACTACTTGAACACGGCTCTTCTGCTCAGAAACGAAATGTTCCAAATGTTCCTGGAAATTCTTGCTCGAGCCGTATGATGAAAAATTATCATGTGCGGTTCCTTCGGGGGATGGATCTCTTAGGACTATTTACAGATTACGGAAATACTTATTAAGGTACGATTTTGTCAGGCAGCTGAATAAGCTCATCAATGGCCGCTTATTGTAACCGCTGCCATTTTCAGCTAATGTAAAACACGAACATTTGGGTTTAGCTAGATTTGCCAAACCATCCCAGCCCAATTAATCGTCGGAAATCACAGAATCCCCACCACTGCACCACCATGTGCCACTGGAGGGCCACCGATGGATGATGGGGTCCCAGCAACACAGATGATGGTTTACGCAATCCACTGATGAAAATGCCTGCTAGTATTGTACGCTACCTGCCTTACGTAGAGCGAATCGCACTTAATGAATCCTATAGCCATATCAAGGTAAGGTTTTTTGCTGTTTCATTTTCTAGGTTTTCAAATTGTTGGTGCTTTCTTCAAATTTAAATGAATTTTAAGTTCTCTATCTATCTTGCGTTGTCTGTTTAACTCTTTTATTTTATTTTTTATTTTTTAGGCGTAAACTCTAATTAGACGTAGAAATGCTTGAGGATTTCAGTTTATTTGAGTTTAGTTCTTAAGCTTACTAGTTCTTGTATTTCTGTCCAAGACACTTGCTTTTTCTAGCTTACTGACTAATTGCATCTTTTACAAACGTATGTGCATATATTTGTGTGTATGTATATATATGTTTGTTTGTGTGTGTGTGTGTGTATGGTCATGTACATATTGTGTCCCAATTGAAGAAGGTAAGCTAACAAAAAATCTGGACAGGGGAATGAAATATCAAAGCAGAGCAAAATATTTTTAAAAAGTAACTGACTCCTGTTTTGTTAAAAGGAAAATATGCATGGAGGTTATTGCTTGTGCACTTGAACAATACCGCCACCCTTGGAAGCTGAGAGAGAGAGAGAAACATAGTCCTAAGTGAAGTGGCATGGCTGGACCTTTTTCATTAAAATGAATTACAAAAGTTGGGAAGCACATCTAGTGTTATTATGTGAGTCTTAGCAGGTTAATCCGTTTTTTCTTTCCAGCATTTTAACTGTTTTTTGGCATTTGTTATTATGCTTGAATATTTTTACTCTATCACAAATTCAAAGCTTTCTGCTCTTTTTACCCAATACGCTCCAAAGAGAAATTGAAAATTCTCAGTTCATATATACCTGGAGAGTCTATGTAATTGGGAAGAAAAGTTAATGTTTATAGTTGGATGAGGTTGCATACCATGGTGGTTATTAATTTTCAAGACTAATTATTGAGGCAGCTTTACTGTTCGTAGTACGTAGAGAAGCCGGAGGTGGAGATGTTTCAAATGAGGCCCCTATATTGTTCTGCTGAAAATACAATTGATTAACTTTTTGAAATATTATTTCCCGAAAATTGCTAAAGCTTTAGTCACGTCATTACGAGGCTTTTAGGTGCAATCAAGCTATTATTTGCTCTGTATTTATAACTTTTTTATCTTAGTAATTAAATGTTTCATCAAGCACTCTTCTTTTACTGTCATTTGGATCCCACATATTGTATGATTTACTAAAATGTATGTGTTTTTAAGTGCAGATTTTCGGCATTGGCAATGTTAGGAGGGCTGCACATTCCCTTCTCCAAACCTCAAAAGCCAGTAACTCACATTGGTATAAAAGTGGGACAGCATGTGCATATGGGATCCCTTACTCGTTGTGCAGATTGTTTTCACGATATAAAATATCTAATAGTAGACTTACTTCTTGTGTGTCATATGAAATAAAAGAGAGTTTGCGAAATAATGGAGGTTCTAATGACTTTAATTTTATTTTTGCAAGCAATAAAATATCGTCTCATGCTCAAATTGCTTGGAAAAGACTTTCTCACATTTGTTCCTACAATGGACTAATTCTACCTCCAATAAGTAGGATTGCTTGTGCAGTGAGGCTTGCTTTGACACGGTCGCACCTGGTTGCTCCTTGTATTTTTGCCCTGATTGTTGGGGAGCTAGCTTGGACTGATAGAACATGGGCAGAGGCGGAGGGTTTTCCCTCAAAGGATACACTGTACATGCATGCACAAGATGGGCAGGTTTACTTGACTTCATTCGTATTCACGCTTTTAGAGGGTTTGATATTGTTTCTCAGAGCAATATATTTAGCAATTTTATTCTCACCTTGCATTGCTATGGCTCCATTTGCGGATTCTTTTGGCATCGAATTCAGGAAGACATGGCTTCGTCTTGTCCATCTTACATTAGAAAAGTCAGGTCTTGCATTTATTAAATGGGTCAGTGGGCAGCTACAAGACCAGATCTCTTCCCCAGCGATCTGTGCTCTAAGCTTGCAGAACTTCAGACCAAAGCACCAGCACATGGCTTTGACTACACAAAAAGAACTATTGAAACAGCATTTGGCCGAAAGCTTCCTGAAATTTTTGAAAAGTTTGAAGAAAAACCTGTAGCATCTGGAAGTATTGCTCAAGTTCATCGAGCTACTTTAAAGTTCCGCTATCCTGGGCAACATATTAGGCCTATTCTCATTGCTGTAAAGGTTAGACATCCGGGAGTTGGTGAAGCAATCAAAAGGGATTTCATTTTAATAAATTTCTTTGTGAAACTTTCAAAGATCATCCCCACTTTGAAATGGTTGAGACTGGATGAAAGTATACAGCAGTTTGCTGTCTTCATGATGTCTCAAGTTGATCTTGCGAGGGAGGCAGCTAATTTAAGTCGTTTCACTTACAATTTCCGCAGATGGAAGGATGTCTCATTTCCAAAGCCTCTATACCCATTGGTGCATCCTGCTGTTTTAGTGGAAACTTACGAGCATGGTGAAAGTATTCTGCACTATGTTGATGAGCTAGAAGGACATGAGCCTATTAAAAGTGGGCTTGCTCACATTGGGAGTCATGCACTTTTCAAGATGCTACTGGTAGTGATTTTCATTTTCTAAGTTGAAATTTCTGTTCTCTAATATTTCCCCCCTTCTAATTTCTTTGTGTTAAAAGTTATGATGTCATAATTGTCGTTCTTCTGGCAGCGCATTTTACTTTGTTGTTTTTTACCTTCTTATTGGGACATTATAGTGCGATAGTTGAAATTTATAAAAATATTATAGCAACATAGTTTGATGATTTTTCTTTACTCTACTTACTTTTAATTAAATTTCCAGGTAGGCAATTTGTTAAATTGTTGCTCTTTTCATGTATTTTAATTTCAAATATGTATCAATAGATTAGTGCACTCATTTGTTTTATTGCTATCTGGTGTTTGCTTGTTCTTGAGTTTAGTCCATGCTCATGAAGATAAAGGTAAGGCATATTACAAAGCCTAACCCAACTGAGGTTACATCCCTTATAAACTTTGCAGCATTTTAATACATACTCCCTCCAGTTCCAAAATATTTGATCATTATCGAGTATCTTTAAAAGAATCGCTGTCATGTAGTTGTTTTCTTTCCAGTTTATGAGAGATTTTACTGCTTTACCAGGACGTGGAGAGATCTTTTGTATTATGGGGTTCTACTGAAGGAAATTTCATTCATCCTGCTGACTGCATGCATGAATTGCTTGAGCAAGTTAGGCGTCACAGAGTTAATATTGACGGAAACGTATGCACTGTGATGGAAACCACTTTGGTTTTGGAGGTATATTCTGGAAATCTTTTTGTATATTGCCATTAGCTCTACCACCATGTACAATAAGAAAAGAATATGATTTAGGTTTGTGCCTGTGAACATTTTCACAAATATTTTATTGCGCTATAGATCTCACCATTTTGTGGATGAAAAATTGAAGTTTCTACTATTTGGATTCTCGTGACTAGAAGCTTGTGTGGTATGTCTTATTCTTTGTCTCCATGTGGTTGCATCACAGTCCAAAATAATGACATGTGAACTTATGCACTCAAGCAACTACCATGTTGGATTTTGTTAGTTTAATTTTTAGTTTTGTAACTTGGGATTCTTCTTTATATTGTCAAGAAGGAAATGATAAGGTGGTTTATCTATCCTTTCATTAGTTCTTATTTTTCTTGGCATTATCGGAACTGGATTGTAAATCTTCCAGTTTTCTAGTCCATAAGATTCATTTATCCTAAGGTCCTAACTACTGGCTTTTCTAAACATTGGTCAACAGGTGTATGACTAGAAAATTCTTCATAAGTTGAAAAAGAATTACGTTGGGTGGGAATGACCAATTTGGTTTCACTTTATGTAATATGCAGATTGCATGTGTTACATGATTTGATTGCATGTTTTGTTTTAGCAATATGTTTCTTGGAAAAGGTAAAAGTAAGATGGTCAATTTTTTGAGATTCTAAATTTTTATATCTATATGTTCTCATTGCTCCTACAGGGCTGGCAGCGGAAGCTAGATCCAGAATATGATGTGATGCATACATTGTGGACATTGCTATTTAACGTGAACTGGGCTGAGTCTCTCTTCTACACAATTGAAGGACTCATGGCCCCATAAAAGGTGTGGCAATTGTTTCAACAGTTCTCACACAGTTTTGACAAAGTAATTTCTTGGTGTAAAAATAAAAATGGACAAGATTTTGCTGTCCTGAGAAATACGGATATAAATAGGAATCTAGAGTGACAAAAGGTTGGATCATTCTTACCTCACACCCTTTTTGCTCTTATATTTCTTTACTTCTGATATATCACAGGGAAATGCCAGTATGCATTTTTTGTTTGCCACATTTTGTGTCTCATTACTTGTCTTCTTGTATTTTCAATGTCGGAGTAAATATTTATCAGGGTGAATAAGAGGTGGCATTCATTTTCTTTGGGTCATGTACTTGTTCCAGTACGGTTAGTGTTGAATGTTTACTAGCAAAAGATTGTTAATGATGTGCCTTTTGTACCCTCCCTGGATATTATGGTACTCTAGTAAATGAAGCCATCTTAGTTTCTTTATTGAATGAATGTATGGCACCCAACAAATACTTTCTTTTGGACTGAAACAAAGAGATCTCATTGAGATTCATGAAATTTTCTAGGACAAAATATAACATTATGCAAAATTGGAAGGAAAGGAGAAAAGTCTGATGAGAATAACAAGAGATGAAACCTGTTTGATAATGGATTGTTAATTTGTTACGCCTGCACACTGCAAGTGGTCCAAAGAACTGAAAAACATGATTGAGTGCAGCGTTGACGAATGAAACCCACCATTGAAGTTCCAGGAAACTAGAATTTGCTGAAAAAACGGATTAGAGTTCATCAACGCTGCACTCAATAATTTTTTTCAGATCTACACAATGGTTTTTTTTCTCTCACTTGTGCTTTTGCTTCCCTTTGAGGACGCCAGTATATATGAAAATACTCCATGCATTTTGATGAGGTACACCTGAATTGAATTGCATATTGTACTTACTATTGATGAATTACAGATCCTTGATTGTACATACGTTGGGCTATTTTCAGTTTGTAGTTGCTGCGCTGTGTGAAAATATAGAAGAGTAGTAAGTTTTATCAGGTACTCCTGGATGACTTAAAAATCCATTGGATATGGCTGTACTGTATTCTGGTTGTACTACCTGCCTAACTTCCACCTGTAGAAAGAAGTACTACTATAGACTTGTACTGGGTACTGACTGAGGTAGTTACCCAAGTTTCACGCATAAATCTCACAGTTACTACTACTACTACTAATATTTGTCTTTTCGTGGTGGTGTAGACTTATTAGTATCTAATTTGAAATTTTAACAATTTTTCAGTTTTATTTTTTTATTTTTTTTCAGTTTAATTAGCTAGACATGTTGATTTTCAAGATTGTCTCGTTGATTATAATAATCCAAACATAAGGAGAAAAAAAAATTAGTGTTCCCTATTTTAAGGATATTTTGTTGTAAGAGTATTCACAACGGTTTTCTTATCTCTATCCCTACTTTGCAGTGCTATTGGATCATTCTGCAAAATAGGAATTCAATTTTTTAACTATGTATTCAACATGTTCCTTATATTGATTCTTTAAATAATGACATTTCAAACTTAAAAGTTAAAATTTGAAAATTTTAACAGTCAAAACATTAAATTAATAATAATCTTATAATTATAAAAGAGAGAATAATTTGTCAATTATATTTCACTGTAAAATAATTTTTATTTTATTTTATTTTAAATTTTAAAGTAATTTTTGGAGTGAGTATTGAATGAATTGTAGATGCAAATGTACATAAGATCAATATTAACTTTTAAAAAGTTAATTTGTGATATTTTTAAATTTAAATTTAATATAATTCATTTAAATTTTGAAAATAATAAATTTTATAATTTATAGTACCTTTATAATATTTATTTCTCTATTGACATAAATTAAATAAATTTATATCAATTTTAAATTTGAATACGTTTGAAATTAATTTTTAAAAAATAAGTCAATATTAATTTTATAATTTGAAAATAAAGTAGTAAAAAAATGTCCGGATGTGTATGATTGATGAGTTGTCCACTTAAATGAGTGTGTGAAATGTCATTTTGTATATATAGAGAACGGTCTTTTGGCTCCCTCATACTGGGGAGTAAAATCATATATTGAGATTAAAATAAAAAGTCAAATAAGGATAAGAAAACTATTAGATAATGATTTATTGATTTATTTTTCAAAATTGAGGATAAAGAGTTGATTAGAAAAACTGTTGTGAATATTATAATAATTGTGATTTACATATGTCGTACCATTTTCTGCATGGATGATTTTACTAAAAAAAGGCATACAACACTAATCTAAAGTTGGAATTTTGGAAAACATGCTTAAAATGTTATATATATATATATATATGGGGACTCATCTATAGTAAACGTTGTCAATTTAAGCATATCCTTACAACAGATCGCGACCCTCCACGCGAAGATCGAACGGTTTTATAAACTCCCCATCCACAGTTTAGTTTTCAGTAATCCGCACTTTAATACTACGGACGGGATAAAAGTCCAAAATACCCCTCTTTAAAAAAGTTTTGGTCCGCACCATAAAAATGGGAGCTTGATTTTTTTTTCTTCCTTCGTTCCTTAATTTCCTTCTTTGTTCTCTCTCCTTCCCTTACTAGTAATTTCTTTCTAGTGTGATGATGGAGGAAGTGAATAACAATAATAAAGTAGATTTGCAGAGAAATTTAGGGAGGCAACCGTTGAAGTCCTCCGCCATCGGAATAGACTACCCAATTCTACCAAATTAATATATATTGTATATCTTCTGTCTCTCTCTTAAATTGCTACTCACTTCCCACAAAACGACGCCGGAACGGTAAACTTTAGTACCTCCATTCCTGTACGACCTCATGATCAAAACTCTTCAATAAAATGATGGACCGTATTCGGCAACATCTCAGATGGGTAGCAGCTCCCTGGACTATATCATCAATGGACCGCGTTTCACGTGGAAGGAAATCTGGAGAGAGATTGGTATCAAGAACATGTCCGCGACATCTTCGACAACATCTCGGCATGTCGGCGGCATCGGGAGAGTCCAAAAACATGTCGGCCGACCCCTCCCGACCCCTCCCGAACATATCGGCATGTGTTCCCCTTGTGGTCGTAGGCTAGCTGCCGAAGAGATTTTCGAAGCTGTCGACCCCTCCCGACCCATCCCGACCCCTCCCGAACATATCGGCATGTCTCCGACGCAAGTGATTTACAGAGCCTCTGTTTGCTTTGTCAAATAGAGGAGAGAAAAAAAAATGCAGTGAAAGCTCCGCAGTTTAATACTGCGGATGTGGTTTGATTTTTATGAGGGGCATTTTGGTAATCTGTCCTGTTCGCAGTATTAAAGTGCGGATTACTGGAAATTAAATTGCGGACGGTGAGTTTATAAAACCGTTCGATCTTGACGTGGAGGGTCACGATCTGTTGTAAAGATATGCTTTTTCTTACAACGTTTGCTATGGATCAGTCCCCTATATATATATATATATATATATATATCCCTTTCACTTGACACTTAAGGATGGTGACGTGAAATTAGGTCGTCTGTTTTATTTGAACCAAAAAAAGAGAATATTTCCTTCGAGGAGTGGACCCACAACTTGGCAATCCAATTCAATCAAGTAAAAACAAATTTATATGCTATTAACGATCTTTACCGAATGAAAATTTATTCCATCCCTTTGTTTTTTATTCAATGTGAAAAATATGGAATAAAATCACTTCTACTAAGGCCAAATGTGTCGTGAAACGGAGTGAGGGAAGTGGAACGAACGAACAGAACAGAGCTTCGCGACGCACTGACCCATCGGGGGTGGAGCGAAGGTTTGGGGGTGTAGTCCCCCTACGATATGGTACGGTGTTACAAGGGCATTATGGGTATTTAGACTATAATGTAAATTAGGGTTGGAATAAAAATAACAGTTATATATACTCTTTATTGTAAAATCCTATTAAATAATCATATAGTCTACTCATCGATCAAGAAAACTCAGATTAAATTATGAAGAGGATGACACATTCCATGCCTCGAGTTTAATCTAGGATGTCAAGGTTAAAAGGATTAAATTACATTGAAACATTGGTCACGAAAAGGTTGTATCGAATCACCGATCTTATTATTATTTGGGTAGCAATGATGCATTACTAGACGCCGCTCACTGTTTATAATTTTATAATATGATTTTAAAATTATTGCCAACATAATAATAACCTATAGGGTCACACACTTAGAACGTAATTAAAAGGGAATTAATTTAAATTGTAAGGATTTAAATATATCAATATGATTGATAGTATTTAAATTACGAATTTAAATTAATAGGATAATTTGTATATATCTCTTGTGGACGTACCCAAATTGAGGAACCACGTAAATCTCTTTGTTAATTTTTTACTGTCGCGTGCTGTATGATCGAATTCTAACAAGTCCCAAGTCCATAAAATTGAGGATTCATTCAAACAAACAACATTAATTGTTGATCAAGTCCTAATATAATAATCCCACCATGCAATCTTAAATCAGAAATGAATTTTACTAGATTTTGGATTTTGAATCTAGTCTAGTTTTCCAATCAAAAATCCGAAATTGCGACACCAGAATATTCTAATCCTATAGCAAGTATGGGTGATACATAAATAAACAATTACTCTAATCCAGTTTTCCGTTGAAATTATGAAATCCATAATAACATTGAAGGAAAAGAAAGTGGCGCAAGAGAGATAGCAGCAAGCATGCCGGCGCTAGGGCGGGAAAGAGCACCCACAAGTAGCAAATTCATCGGATTTCTCCTTTCCATACCCCTTTCTTTTCCGCCCAATTGGGTCCCAAACAAAGGTGGAACACTTACAAATTTCACCGACTTTCTCATCTCATATAATTTTGCTACGCTCATTAAGAAACCAAAATAGCAAAATAGGTTGGTCAATTGCTTGCAAAGTTAATTGTCTTTGCGCAAGTGTGAACTTAATACAACTCTTCGGTGGTTCCATTCCTTATTACTGTACTTCTGGGAAAATATACAATTGACACAATCATGAGTACTGCACATACAGTAACCTAACATGAATGTGAAGAAGAGGGTCAGCTAACTACGGTACACTTTGTAAGTTTGATAAGCGTAATTAAGTATTTTAGAGTATAACGCTATTTTGAAAAAGAAAAGAAGGTTTATGGATGAAGTAATCGGAATGATAAATGATGACAATTGTGAAAATCGGAGAAAGTCAGGAACCATCGGTTAACTTTTGAATCAATCAAAGTAGCGACAAGCCGAGTATAACGACTAGGATAAGTAAAGTTTCGCAGAAAACTTCATGCTTCTTTCTAACGACTAGCTTTTCATGTGGGTGGCTTAGTAAGCAAGCTATCTTTAGCATCCGTAAAATTTGTATCAATAATAGGCCGAAATAGTGGAGAAGGAGATCCTCCCTACTTCAGTGGAAAGGAGGGAATCATCATTTCACAGTTAGTACTCCTCTACAACTATCTTTCGCCCAACATGATCACGAACGAATACATAAAATTGCATAGATAGAATGAGGAACGAACCCACCCGCTTGAAGAAAGAAAGAAATAGCATGATGGTCCCTTTCGCTCAGGGGGACATCGTCAGAGAACAATGTCGAGATTAGCAGGGGCGAAGCCAGGATTCAAACTTGAGGCGGGCCAAACCTGGGGGTTGTAGTTGGTCCCACACTGTAGCTCTGTCTTAGGTTGCTCGTACTTAATTTGTCCCAGTGCAGAGGCTTGAGTTTCGATTTTGATCCATCCATATCATCAGCACTAATCTTCTCTAAAGAAGTGGCACCATTGTAATATTCTTCAACATATTCTATTTTCACAATTTCAGATTCTGCTATGGATGTAAAACTCCTTTATTTCAATTATTGCAAAGCCATTGAGAGGATTTATATCATGTTTCAAATCTAGGGGAGATTTATATCATGTTTCAAACCTTGGGGGGGGGGGGTTTATATCATGTTTCAAACCTTGGGGGGAGGGGTCGTAGCCCCTTCCAGTCTAGCTGTAGCTTCGCCCCTTGAGATCAGGGTGAGAACCTTTCGTTGGTTACACCCTTTCAGTGTCAGATAATGCTCATACAGTATATTGTATTGGATGTCTCCACATTCATGAGCTAGATGATGGAGTAGTAATTATAAAAGGGTAATGCTAGGAATCTTAATTTTTTAATGTTAAAAAGCGTATCAAATATTGTGTTGGTTGGGTAAATTTCATATGATTGGTTATAACATAAAATATCATTAAAATATTCAATGTCAAAACATTTAAAACCGATTTGAGATCAAAACTTTAAAACCCCTAACATTATTCATTCATTATAAAATACTTTTATTCATTATAAAATTTGGGATAAATTACATATTATAGTACATTTTAATAAAATATTACAAAAAAAGTGCATAAATAAAATATTTACAAAATTAGTGCATATGCAATATTTAATTACAAAAAAGTGCATTCTTATCCCTTTAATTATGGCCTATGATTATCTCCCTTATCTCTTCTCATTAATTATTATTTTATTATTTCTCCCACGATTTTCTCCCACTCCATTTCAACGCCACTGCAATTCAATCACCACCGCCTCCCTTATCCTCCCCCCGCCCACGCCCACGCCCACGCCCCACCCCCTCCCTCCGCCTCCCACTGCCCTCCCTTTCCTCCTGCCCCCCTTTCTCCTCCTCCCGCCCCCCCACCCCCGCCCCTCCCTCCGCCTCCCCTCCTCCCGCCCCCCTTTCTCCTCCTCCCGCCCCCGCCCCGCCCCACCCCCTCCCCTCCCTCTGCCTCCCCCTCCTCCGCCCCCCTTTCTCCTCCTCCTCCTCGACGACCACCGCCTCCGGGTAAATCACCTCCACCTCCGGTTCATTCCCTACCACCATCAGTTCAGTCTCATCCACCACCCGTTGCCTCCCCTCCACCACCGGTCTATTCTCCACCTCCACCGATAACCAAACCTTCATACGTTGGAAACCAAACAGTCATATCAAGGTAACCAAATTTTCATACGAAGGTAACCAAACATTTATATAAAGGTAACCAAACATTCATACCAAGGTAACCAAACATTCATATCAAGATAACCAAACCTCCATACCAAGGTAACCGAACCTTAATATGAAAGTTTCCTTAATATGAAGGTTCGGTTACCTTGTTATGAAGGTTTGGTTACCTTGGTATGAAGGTTTGGTTGCCTTGGTATGAAGGTAACCAATTCAGTTTTATTAGGTTACCAATTTATTTTGAATGTGATGTAGTTGGTAACCAAACTTCATGCAGTTGGTTACTAAACCTTCCGATAAGGTAACCAATTCAGTTTTATTTGATTACCAATTTTATTTTGAATGTGATGTAGTTGGTAGCCAAACTTCGTATAAAGGTAACCATTTTAATTTTTGTGGGTAACCAAATCGTCAAAAAAAAATTCAGAATAGCAACTCCGGCGATATAGTGGTGGCGGCAAGTGGCGATATAGCGACGGCGGCGGCGATATAGCAGCGGCGAGAGGTTTGAGAGGAGGATGATAAACAATAACTCCTTCATATTTTTTTGTTTTTAATTTTCTCATTTTAATTTGAATTTTGAATTATGAATTTGAAATTGTTGTTAGATCTAAAAGATTTGAATTTGAATTATTAGTTCTCCTTGATTTTAAGTTTCCTTATTTAATGTGAAATTGAATGGTTTGAATTTTTTGCACTGTTTTTGTAATTATTTTGTGATGTACTAATAATGTAATTATTTTCTAATTGTTGTATAGTTCTGTAAAGGACTCTAAAATTTGTTAACCTTTAGTCTAAACCCTTTATTCATTTTGGTCACCTTCTACTAGCATACGCAATGGGCTAGAGATCCTCAGTCCATACTCCATAGCGGACTGGAGAGGATACTGACCCAAGGGTACTCTATTCCACTTGAAAATAAAAGAAAAAATTTAACTTGTCGACAACTTTGACATTTTTAAGAATGCTTAAGCAAACGTTAATGTGAACAAAAATTATGAGTTAAATAGAAGCTTTTTATCCGTACAAAATGTGTGTTACTCTCCTAACGCCCTGATGTAAATGGCTTACTTTACTGATCGCACCATTGGAAGATTAGAGTGCATCAAATTTTATAAGTTTGACTTCTAAACTATTCTTATACGTTCTTCATTTCAAAATTCAAAATAAAATTTTTAGTTCGTTTTAATTTAATACTACGAGTGACGTGATAGTACTAATTTACCATCATATTTTTGCCTACAATTCTAGTAGCGCGCGAGCACTCGACCACCTACAAATGCAGGTTTAAATAGGCCACAAAAAGGATGTGAAATAATAATTTTTTTTAAAAAGAAAATGGTAGTATAAAGGAAACTGATATTTTCACATGAAAATCGTCGCTATAGATCCTGTAATGACGGTTTTTACATATATAACGACACTTTTATTGTGAAAATATCAAAAAATCAAATGAAAATATCAATTATTTAGTATAATTAAGCAGCAAACCGAAAAAAAACGACCACACCAGGCTAATGGTAAAGGCCTTTTACAGATGAATCTGGGAATAGGGTCGGAGCGATTTCACGAACACGCTGCTGCTGCTTAGCAAAGTTTTGAATTCCTAGGGTCATTCGACTCTCATGTCATTTAACTTCCTAGTCTCTCAAAAAAATACAAGTATCCCATATCCTTTGGGGGGTCTTTGGAGACCCCGACTTTTTCATAATTGAAAATCACCCACTTCCCATCTTTGTAGATGTGAGCAACATAGTGGCCGCAGTGGGTAGAGGTACCAATGTGGCTCACCACCCCAATAAGCCTGTATTCTGTGCAACGGTAAATAACAAAATGTGTCGAGGGCATCAGGCTATATATACAGTATATGAAGTTGAGGGAAACTAACTTCCTCCTCCATCAGGTAGTGCTGCGTCAACAATTGCAGTGCTTGATGCAGCATCCATATTTGATGAACCAGCTGCATCGTTACTAAATATCCAGTCAGTCGCTTTCTCAATATCTCCACCCTGTAAATAGTTAGATAGATAATATAAGATGATTTTGTTTCATATATACAAGTAAGAATGGACAAAAGAAGCTTACAGATGCCTGTAGTGCCTTCCGAGCTATTTCTTCTTGAAATCCAAAGGATACTAAAGTATCAATTTTTGATTGATCAAAAGAAACTTCAGTATTTTGAGTCTCTTGGGAAATGGGAGCATCAATATCTGGTCAGAGAAGAAACTGTGCATTAAAATCCCCTGCAGCCTAATTCAGTTGGGACCAACTGAAACAACTTTTGCAAGATGGTACTCGACTAAGAAAACCTGGATCATCCATATGAGAAAGTAACCAGTTCATCGCCTCTTCAACTCCAGCATTTGAGGTGTTGATAGCGGCTTTCTGGCAATGTAGATAGTTGAATCACATCACCACAAGCTGGGAAACTATATCATCATTGGGTAAAATCTTCTGCACTTCTGCCTCACCACCAACAGCTGCACAGCATGATAATTTTCTAGTACATGAGCATACCAAGACCAACAGAATCAGCCTAAAATTGGCACAAATTCATACCAACACCAATAGAATTAGCCTAAAATTGGCACAAATTTTTTCATATTCATCTGATACCTTGTTGGTTAAAAATTCTAGTTATCAACCTCAGGTTGTATCTAAGTGACACTGGAAGAGATCAGGATTAGCAGGATAACAATGATAATATACACATTTTTTTCTTGTAATCCAGACCATAGTCTGAGTTCTTTGCATTTAATAAGTTTTGTTTCAATTTATGAGCACATAATAGTAGTTTGGTTAAAAAAAACTTCTGTAAAATTATGAAATTTAATCCATGACAAAATAAAGTACAGAGTTACTAGAATCTAAAGGCTATACAGTACCACATACCCATAGTTGTTACGTCGCCGCCTTGGCGTCCAGTCGGCTTGCTGATAGCTAGGCGTCCGTGCGACTTGCTGCCCTTGCCCTAAATTGCGATTTCAGCGGTAGAGGAAGAGGACCAAAGGAGCCGATCGCAGAAGAAATACCTGGTTTCCCCTCGACCCACGACGACGCGACCACGACGAACTCGACCACGACGACGCAACTAGGAATGCTTCTTTCCCCTTTTCTTCTTACTGCTCGGCTCCTTACGTCGCGATTGTAGCTTGCTGAACGAAGTATTCGATGTGCTCTGCTTGCTTTTGTTCGATGTCTATTTTTTTCAATATTCGACTGTAGCCTATATACGACTTATGTTTAGCTTTTTTTTTATTTTTTTAGTTTCCCTTATATTCCCATATATCTATATATAATAAAAAATATTATATTTAATATAAATCATATATATTAAAAAGAAATTAATATATATTTAAATAAACAACAAATAATATGTTAAAAATAATTAAATTTATATACAATTTCTATAGTTATTAATTAAATAAATAAATAAATAAAAAATTATGTATAAAAAATAAAATAAAATAATATTATATACATATATTTAAATAAAATAAATAATAAAAATAAAATAAATACTAAAAAATAATTTTAATGATAATGAAATAAATACATAAAAAATAACTATGATATTAACTAAAAATAAATACTATATACACTTAACTGTTAACTATATATAATATTTTAATAAATATAATACTTAATTAACTATGTATATTTTAATTTTAAAATATAATATTTAATATGTAGGATAGTTGCATGAAATAATTTGAAAATAAATACTATATACACTTAATTATTAATTTATTAATACAATATATATATATGTATATATATATATATATATATTATAACACTATCAATGGGATTTAAAATATATATTTAATGTTATTCCATAGTGTTATGTTTTGAATTTTAATGTATATGAAATTTTATTGTTAATATACTTGTTAAGTAAAATAAATAATATATAAATTGCACATTGTAAACGACTTGTCGCCTTACGAACGCCTAGGCGGTCGTCTTGTCGCCTAGGCGTCCAGGCAGTTGGCTACCGTCATGACTCGCCGTGGCACCGTGACAACTATGCACTTACCAGGCTTCCGGTAACAGCTCTTCCCCCGGTTGAAGACCCTTGCTGCGCATGTAACTGATGTCTATCATTTCAGGAACATCTATATAGACGTCTAAATAGCCAACAAATAGATAACAGCAGGAATTATCAATCATCATACTATACAGGTTAAATTCTATAGGAAAAAATTATATTAAGTCAACGAGATAATACCAAGCTTTTTTGGTACCCAGCCTGCCTCCATGACAAATTTCCGCATATGCAACACCAAATAATCAGGAATGAAGTCAGACCTGCAGTTCTACACAAAAAACAAAGGATGTATAAGAGTTAATAAAGTAAAGGACAGCCAAAATCTAGATTTAGACATATCTTCTTATATTCACCCCTACCAACACATTGCTTGATAAACTTAACAAATATATATATTTCCTGTGAAAACCAAACCCACCCCCCCCCCCCCCCCCCCCCGACAAAAAAAAACACACACACACACACATATATATATATATATATATATATATATATTAAAGTGGAGCTCATGCCCTTGAGCCAACCCCTTGGGATCCTGCCTGGTAAACTTTTTGTTAACTTTTGACTCCATCTTATACTAACCTGAGGAATTCTATTTTTTTTAGCCAATTTAATATTTACGGCAGCTCTAGCGCGTAAAAGTTACAAAACACTTGCAAGAAGAATCAGACAACACATATATCATTGGCCAGAAAGCCTATCATGAGAATTATATCACTAGGATTAGCTGACAAATATATTGGATAATATTATAAGGCTTACTTCACTGCAGTTGTTTTTGCCTTCAAGGCAGTGCTATAAAATTCATGCACCTCTTCTTCAGCTGAAAAATTCTGCAAACAGTCCTCTAAACAAACCCTTGGGCGAACAATTTCTTCTGCAGACCTGCTAGAGCTAGAAATGGTTTAGAAGAAAAAATATAAATTGGGCCAGGACATGAAATAAAAGTTTTTGGACTCACACTTCCTTCCCTTCAACATTTTTTGGTGTCTTCAATTTGTGAAAGTCTTCTACCTCTTCTATATTTTTAAATGATTAAAAATTAGAGTTCTGAATGACCAATTTACATAATAGAAGTGGAGAAACAGGAAACTTACTTCTGTTGATGGCTTTATCTAGTGGAATATTAAGAGAAAGAATATAGTCATGTCTGCTATTGTAAGCAACCTTCCCAGAAGGACATAGAAGTCGCTCTTCAATACCAAATTTGAAACTCCTAGAGGGATCCAATTGAGGGTTGCCTCCACTAAGTCGTTCAACTTGGTCAATGAAATGTAGGAAGAACTCTAAGGCATCCTAGACATATGGTGGTGGTGTTATTCTATACAACAAATATCTCAATAAAAGTTTTTAAAAAATGATAAATATAATAAAGAACTTGAGAGGAACATCTATTTCATTGGAAGTACATGAAAGGAAAATTGGAAAAGGGTGGATGGTAAGCATGAGAGAGAGAGAGAGATCTACCTATACAGTAACCATTATTTAATTGTGAAAGTTGGATGCCTAGCTAACCCTGTTAGTCCGTTCTTGCAAGAGGGGGACCTAATCTTTCTGTTTTTAAGTAAGATTTCCTATTCATAGGGTAAGGATGGATTCTTACCTTCTTAATGTTTGATTGAACAAGGGGAAAAACAAAAGGATGGAAGGAGTTTAATTCATACGGGGGGCTGCCTAACATCAGAATCGCTGTGATCTAGTTATTTTAAGACCTCCTCACAATATCACTATCAGTAAACTGAATGCTCAAGAAACATCTGTTCATCCACCAAGTGAACATACATAATAATTTATGTCACACAATTTGACAAAAAGCTCTTTGGATAATTTGGAATGCCTCGAATCAGAAAGCTTTATTGTCAAAAGAAGATTTGAGATTCTTTAAAGAAAAAAGTTAATGTGAGAGGTACCTGTTGTCTCATAGTAGAAAATTCAGGGTGACTGGCAGCAATCACAGCCTTAAACATGCGTGGAGGAATACCCTCCTGCCTCTGGAAGAATAGGCATCAACAATAAATAATAGATATTAATATCTACAAAATGATAATTAAATTAAAATGTGAAACTTAGACCTAATATATCCTAATAGCCATGCATGTAACAAATAAAAGGAGACTGATAAATGAAACAAATTAAGACAAGACAGAAAGATAAAATAACTAAAGAAATAAATAAAATAAAACATTTGTCAACTTCTTATGCTGAGACTAAAGCTACAAATCCCTAAATGACACAAAAACAATTGAGTACTGCTATGTATTGCGATAAATTTATGCCGAATTACAATTGCGAAACTTATCAATACATGAGATTGGTAGGAGTTATAGGTGGTCCCTCCAAAACATGTACCACTAATACTTATCCACATAACTGACAACCAAAAAGTCGACTTAAATATTCGCAACATATATCATTTTTCAAAACAATTTAGTGAGTCGTATCAGGATATTAGAAAAACATTAGGAGATAAGATTGAGTGAATCAAAAAACTTTAATAGCAAAAAGACAGAGCAATTAGGTAAAGTGTGGGGCCACAAAGCTTACATCATTTGTGGTGGAGTTCGCAGCAATTGCAGTACCTTCTTTCTGCTTGTCAAATGAAGACATTTATATGCGTAAGGAAAAGCAGTATTCAACATGACATACCTCGAGACTGGGAACTGAATATTTTCCAGAAAGCAAACCATGAGCAAGTTTCGTTCTGCAACACAACGTAATATGATGTGTTCATGACAAAGCAATGTACTATGGTCCAAGTTCATGAAATGTAATATATTATGCATGATAAATTCTGCTTGAACCAACACATAGTTGCCTAAGATTACTAATACCTTAGCATAACTTATATGAATCCAGTTCAGAAACATAGAATGATAAATTCTTCTGATTGCAAGTATCACCTATTTGTAGAAAAAGGTAAAGTAATGGGTCACATCAAAAGCTTATTAGCATAGATCAAATGCCATTGGTATACCTTTTGAATATCAATATTTAAATAAGACCTATCCATAGTAAATGGAAAAATACAAGTCATCTTCTTGAAAAAATTTATTCTCGGCTATTAAAACCACCTAAATAACAGCCGTAATATCATTTATATAAGATTTGGCCCTACTTAGCAAGTTCTAAAAGCATCACAATTCAGTTCTTGACAGACAATTGTACAGACAATAAGATAATAGTATAGTGACCTTCCACAAAGCTTCACATTCCGATGCCCATAAATAATTAGCAGTATTATCAGAAAGTCGGCAACAACAAATATGGAGCTGACAAAACAGTGTAGATTTTATTTGCCATTATAATCGTTGCCACAACTGTTATAAAATAACAGCTCTTAGGCTGTTTTGTCATTATTATCAGCAGCATATTATAAGGAACAATAAATTAATTATCAATATAAGTAGTCCAATACAAGTAAAGATCATTGAAATGTTACTCTGAAACCATCTAAAACTAGATTTAACACTAAAAAATTCTCTATGCATGTCCCAGGACAATTTCAACTGATACCAGCGCTAGAGACAGCTTCACACTATTAATCTTTTACAATATAAATCAAGTATTTTTCACGAAAGATAGTTTCAACGAGTTCTGCAATATGCGCTGTTGGGCCATCAATATCTCGGGGTGGTCAATTCTTATTCATTGTGGGCTTTCCGGGTCAGACCCATTTTTACTATTGGAGTATTGGGCCATTATCTAAATGGTTATTTAGATAAACTTTAGGTTGGAGCTGGTAGTGGATGACAGGTGGCAGTTTATAGACTAAAGATTACCCCTAATCTTTAGGATTAGCAGGCGGCTGATTGAGGTGATGGACCCAGCCGTCTTAAGCCACCTTCATTAATGAGGAGTTGACATAATGTTGACTGGGGGAAGAGCAAGTGGGGAAAAGCCTGCAGGCAGCCAACTGACGTAAACATCGGGGGAAAACATGCAAGGTGGTGAGACAGTATATGAGAAAAGCACTACATGAAAGGAAAAAAACACATATTTTTCTCTCAGAACACTAAAGCACACAACCTCCATTGTTAAACCATTTTTCTCAAAATCTGTACTTATTCTCACGCCGGAGCGATCCCCGACGGTCCAAAACCGTCGAGATCCGGTGCTGACGTGTTCATTGTGCAGGATCAAATGTGTTTTTCGTGATTGAGGCGCGTGAAGAGTCGGTGGTGTTAACATTGGCGCTAGAAGGAGGGCTAGTGTTTCTGTTTTTCAATCACAACGTACTGAACAGCTTACCTCGGAAGCTATGATAAAAAGTAAGACGATCACGGCTGAAGGACAACCAACGGATGCCAGCTCTTCTTTGCAAAGAATTTCGGTGAAAGACAGATTAGGACCCTCAAAAAGCGTTCATGATAGACTTGGGTCACAGAGAGTTATAAGAGATTCTCAGGCTAGAGACCATGGGGATGCTAAGAGGAAGTTATTTTCTACTGCTAGCAAAGGTTCCGATAACGATCGGAAAAAGATGATGGACACACCACTTAAGGCCTGGCATCGAGAAGGCCTTACGGATAAAATTTCCACCTTGGCAAAGAAGGCACAAGAGACCGACACAGCTTTGAAAGCACTTCTGCAGCAGAGGGAGGAAATCTCTAAACAGATGGTTCTTGTGGCTGAGAAAAAAGACGAAGCTTTCAGTTACACTCGACCGGGAAGACGGGGTAAATCACGTGGTCGAAGAGCAAGGAGGAATGAATATTCCAAGCGATATGATAGTGAGTCTTGTAGTCATTCTCCTGATGAGAGACGAGGTATGTCACAAGAATATTCTCCCGAGATTTCGGAAAAGACGCCTCGTATTGAGTATCATGGAGGCAGTAGAAGAGATGGACGACGAAGCCGGTCGAGAAGTCATTCTCCCAAAAGTTCGAAGATGGTACACCATACAGGGAATTCTCGCTCTGGCCGAAGTATAAGACGAAGTCCTTCGACGTCGTTTAAACCGGATGAAAGAGATCGGATTAGACATAATAAAGCGAAATCTCCGGAGAAGAAAGCTACTTCTTCGCCCGGGATGGTGGAAGACCTATCAAAAGAAATAAGAGAGCTTCGAAAGCAGCTAACGGAGATTCAACAAGGAAAAAAGGCTTCGGATAAAAAGGCGTCCCCCTTTTCATCTGAAATTCTTAAAGAGAAAGCGGATCCCAGCAAAAAGTTACCTCATATGGAAAGTTATGATGGTTCTGGAGACCCGTTTGACCATAGCCAAGCATTTGATAGATTGATGGATTATTACGACTATTCAGATTCAGCTAAATGTCAGACATTCGGGTTGACCTTAAGAAAAGATGCAAGGCAATGGATGGGGACTCTGGCTTCGGATTCGATTACGTCATGGGCGGATTTGTGTGACAAATTCCATGCTCGCTTTGGGAGCAATAAGAGAAGAGGGAGACCCACGGGATCGTTGGCCCAAGTAAGGCAATATTCGAGTGAGACACTGGGGCAGTATGTGAAGAGATTTCAAGAAGCTGTAGGGCAGATTTCAGATCTTAATGATCTTCAGGCGGTAGGGTTATTCCAGAATGGTTTAGATCTGGTGAAATCGGAAAAATTAGTAAAAAAGCTGATGTTCAAACATCCAAAGAGTCTGGCCGAAGCGTTTGAAAAGGCCGAAGGTTTCATCGTGGTGGAAGAGGCAATGGCTAGCTTGAAACAAAGCTCTTCGGAAAAAGTAAAGGAGAAAGACAGGGAAAAGCCTGACATTAATCAGAGAAGAAATAATACCGGCAACGATCGATCCGAAGGGAATCAGAAAAGGTATAATAGTAACTGGATGCCCAGGGGAGATCGTCCACCCATTCCGACTCAAAAGGTGAACAAGGTATACACACAACTTAACACGGATCGGGCCACCATTTTGGAACAAATTAAAAACCAACCGTACTTCGAAACGCCCAAAAACAACCTTCGACCAGGGTCCGGAGATCCTGCCTTATATTGTAATTACCACCGGGCGGTTGGGCATGATACAAATTCCTGCTGGAGTTTGAAGGAATTTATTGAGAGAAAAGTTCAAAGTGGTACTTTGATACATTATGTAACAGGGCGGGAACAACAAAGGAATCAACCGGAGAATAAGGAATTAGCTCAAGTCGCCCAGCCTGTTCAACCAGTGCCAAACCAGGCGGTGCGGCATGTTGTGGATGTGATATCTGGGGGGAACACAGGAAAGGTTGCAGGTAAGAAGAGACGAGGGTATCTGGACTCTGTGATGTCTTTGGCAGATAAGCCTACGAAGGTCGAAAGGGCATATCCGGGTTCCATAATTTCCTTTACAGATGAAGACTTCCCTACGGAACCTATCGAACCACATGAAGGAGCCTTGGTAATCACGGCCCAAGTAGGTTCTGTGGATATGAAGAGGATGATGATTGACAATGGCTCTTCGGTGGATATATTGTATGCTCATGCTTATCACCGAATGCCTGCAGATGGCCAGAAGATGGAAATTGGGCAGGAGGCCCCTCTGTATGGTTTCAGCAACGATCCCGTCAAGGTAGCAGGAACCATCGAGCTGCCAGTTGTCTTCGGGACAGCTCCCCAACAGGTTCAAATCTTCTGTAAATTTTATGTTGTACATATTGATTCTGCCTACAACGCTATTTTGGGGAGACCTACTGTGACAGCTCTACAGGCGGTTACTTCAATACCCCACTTTAAAATTAAGTTTCCTACATCCCACGGAGTTGGCGAAGTGGCGGGGGATCTGGACTTAGCAAGGAGGTGCTATCGGAATGCTCTAATCACTTCGGGGGTAGGAATCAGTAAACTGAAGCATACGATGGCCATTGAGGTGGAACCATTTACAGAAAGCGGAACCGAACCTTTAGTCGTGCCCGTTGAGGATACCGAAGAGATCGAGTTGATTCCGGGGAAGAAAGAGAAAACAGTGAAAGTCAGTTCGGGACTTCCGGAACCTTTTAGAACAAGCCTGCTGAAGTTGCTTCGGTGCTATGCCGATGTCTTCGCTTGGATCCCCAGTGACATGCCGGGAATAAGTCGAAAAGTAGCGGAGCACAGATTGCAAGTGGATCCAACTAAGAAGCCGGTTAGACAGAAGAGAAGACTCTTCGCATTGGAAAGACAGAAGATAATTGATGAGGAGATCACTAAGTTGTTGGATGCAGATTTCATCTTCGAGATCGATTATCCAGAGTGGATGGCCAACGTGGTTCTGGTACAGAAGCATAACGGCAAGTGGCGAGTTTGTATAGATTACACCGATCTGAATAAAGCCTGCCCGAAGGATTTCTATCCTCTGCCTCATATCGACCAACTCCTTGATGCAACTTCGGGGTATGCTTTTCTTAGTTTTATGGATGCTTTTTCAGGTTATCATCAAATTTCTATGTGTAAAGAAGATATACCAAAGACAGCTTTCATTACTCATCGGTCGGTATACGCCTACAAAAAAATAACTTTCAGATTGATCAATGCGGGAGCTACATATCAAAGGATGATGAACCATATATTCGAGAAGCAGCTAGGCAAGAATATGGAGGTTTACGTTGATGATATGATTGTTAAAAGCATGTCGGTTCGTGGTCATCTGGATGATCTAGAAGAATGTTTCCAGACGGTGCGCCATTATGAATTGAAGCTGAATCCTACTAAGTGCACTTTCGGACTGGGGGCAGGCAAATTCTTGGGATATTTGGTCAGTAAGAGAGGTATCGAAGCCAATCCAGAGAAGATCCAGGCTATCTTAGACATGAAATCACCCTAGTCATACAAGGATGTTCAACGATTAACTGGTCGAATAGCATCGTTGCGACGATTCATGTCTAAGTCAGCAGAAAGGTGCTTGTCGTTCTTTAACACGTTGAAAGGGCCAAAGAATGCGAAGACCTTCCAATGGACTTCGGAGTGCGAAGAAGCTTTCCAAGGCATCAAAAGGTACTTGTCTTCGGCACCTCTGTTAGTGAAGCCAGTTCCTACGGAACCTTTGTATTTGTATCTGGCTGCCAGTTCATTTACCGTAGGAGCAGTTTTGGTGCGGGAGATTGGGGGTAAGCAGCACCCGGTTTACTATGTAAACCATGCCCTTAGGGATGCAGAAACAAGGTATCCAGACCTTGAGAAATTTGCTTTTGCTTTGGTCGTTGCTAGTAGAAAGCTTCGGCAATACTTTCAAGGTCGGACAATAGTGGTGTATACAGACCAACCACTGAAGAAGGTGTTGGGGAAGCTAGAGATTTCGGGAAGGCTTGCTGCGTGGACGATGGAATTGTCCCAGTTCTTCATAGAGTACTATCCTCGGACGGCTATTAAAGGCCAAGCCCTGGCTGATTTTGTGATAGAATGCTCGTTTCCTGAAGTTGATGGCAGCATGATCGAAATGGAAGGATCTCCGGAAACGGTGGCCATACTTCAGCAGGAGCACGATTCTTGGACTTTATATGTGGATGGATCTTCTACTTCGGATCTTGGTGGTGCCGGGATAATTCTGACAAGCCCGGAGGGATTCAAAATACAGCAGGCCGTCAGATTTGAATTCAAGGCAACAAATAATGAGGCTGAGTACGAAGCGGTATTAGCAGGATTGCGTCTGGCTCATAGTCTGGAAGTTCAGAAGCTGATCATTTACAGTGATTCTCAACTGGTCATCAAGCAAGTTTCGGGGGAGTACGAAGCTTGAGGCTCTAAAATGGTTAGATATCTTGCAGAATTGAAAGATCGACTTCAACACTTTGGATCATGTGTATTTAAAAGTGTTGGTCGAACTGATAATTTCAACGCTGATGCATTGTCGAAACTAGCTACTGCTGAATCAAGCGCCTTTGAAGGGATCGTTTACTTGGAAATCCTAAAACAAGCCAGCATCCAGAAAGAGGAAGTAACGTGCGTAGAACAGTCAAATTGTTGGATGACTCCATACATAAACTATTTAGCAGATGGCGTACTACCTTCGGATCAGATGTTGGCTAAAAAGGTGAGATACAAGAGCGCAAACTTCATACTGATTGATGGAGATATGTATCGAAGAGCTTATTCCTCTCCATTACTGAAGTGTCTGGTCCCGTCTGAAGCTGAATATGCCCTTCGGGAGGTCCATGAAGGTATCTGTGGTGATCATATGGCCGCGAAGTCGTTAGCATATAAAGTACTTCGTCAAGGTTTTTATTGGCCGACAATCTTCAAAGAGGCTACTGATTATGTGAAAAAATGCCCCAAATGCCAGCTGAATAGTTCGATCCCACATCAGCCACCAGAGGATTTATACTCGATTTTATCTCCTATACCCTTTGCTGTCTGGGGGATAGATATACTGGGTCCCCTTCCAAAAGCAAAAGGCCAGGTCAGTTTTGTTATAGTAGCAATTGATTATATGACTAAATGGGTAGAGGCGAAACCCCTTCGGCTGATAACAGAACAAGAATGCTTGAAATTTCTCAAAGAGTCAGTAGTATTTCGATTTGGAATTCCTATGGTAGTAATTTCAGATAATGGACGCCAGTTCGTGGGGTCAAAATTCGAGGCGTTCTTGAAAGAATTAGGGATTCAGCATCGAAAGACTTCAGTTGCCCATCCACAATCTAATGGACAAGTTGAAGTAACCAACAGAATACTCCTGAATGGAATCAAGAAAAGGCTGGATGGCGCCAAAGGAAGATGGCCCGAAGAATTACTTAGCGTGCTATGGGCTTACCGAACTACACCAAGGACTACGACGGGAGATTCCCCATTTAGACTAGCATACGGTACTGATGCTTTGGTTCCGATAGAAATTGGATCTACAAGTCTTCGGGTCAGTCAATTTAAAGAATTATACAATGATGAGGGACTCAGAGCTAATTTAGATCTGATCGAAGAAGTTCGAGAGACAGCCTTGATAAAGTTGGCCACATATCAACGTCGCGTGGCTAAATACTACAACAAAGGTGTAAAGCTTCGAAGATTCGAAGTTGGAGATTTAGTTCTTCGGGAAGTAGAAGCTTCTACCCCTCAAAATATGGGTAAACTCATGCCAAATTGGGAGGGCCCTTATGAAGTCATCAGCGTATCAAAGCCCGGAACTTACCGGTTAAGAACTTTAGATGGGTCTGAAATCAAAAATACTTGGCATGCCGGAAGGCTCCGCAAGTATTTTCAGTAAGGCTAATATCAAAATATGGAAGTCTGTAACTACAACGACAATTATTAATAAAGATGACTCTTTTTGTCTCTCCAATAGAAGTTTTATTCACTAGATATAAGGTTGGATCCCTTCGACTCCCCGTAGCGAAGCGGAATATCTTTTGGGTTGAACCTGTTCGGCTCTCGGAGAGAACGAGGTTGCCAGCTTGGTATAAGGATGGATTCCTTCGTCTCCTCGTAGCGAAGTGAACTATTGATGGTCCAACCCGTTCGGCTCTCGGAGAAAACGTGGTCACCAGATATAAGGTTGGATCCCTTCGACTCCCCGTAGCGAAGCGGAATATCTTTTGGGTTGAACCTGTTCGGCTCTCGGAGAGAACGAGGTTGCCAGATTGGTATAAGGATGGATTCCTTCGTCTCCTCGTAGCGAAGTGAACTATTGATGGTCCAACCCGTTCGGCTCTCGGAGAAAACGTGGTCACCAGATATAAGGTTGGATCCCTTCGACTCCCCGTAGCGAAGCGGAATATCTTTTGGGTTGAACCTGTTCAGCTCTCGGAGAGAACGAGGTTGCCAGCTTGGTATAAGGATGGATTCCTTCGTCTCCTCGTAGCGAAGTGAACTATTGATGGTCCAACCCGTTCGGCTCTCGGAGAGAACGTGGTCACCAGATATAAGGTTGGATCCCTTCGACTCCTCGTAGCGAAGCGGAATATCTTTTGGGTTGAACCTGTTCGGCTCTCGGAGAGAACGAGGTTGCCAGCTTGGTATAAGGATGGATTCCTTCGTCTCCTCGTAGCGAAGTGAACTATTGATGGTCCGACCCGTTCGGCTCTCGGAGAGAACGTAGTCGACCAGTTATAAGGTTGGGTCCCTTCAACTCCTCGAAGCGGAGCGGAATATATCCTGGGTTGAACCTATTCGGCTTTCGGAGAAGGATGGGATTATCCAAACTGTTATGAAGCCGAATAACATTATAAAGCTCTTCGGAACTAATATTATAAGATTGGTGGATTATTTAGTCTAACAATGACGTATAGTATTCTCCGGTAATGAGTAAGTTTCGTCTTACATTGTTGTTTAATTTTACTTGAAGTATTGAGCTTAAATCATATATCGTTTAAACAACAGTACAAATTCGACTTAAGAAAGGAGCAACAAGGAATAAGACATATCTCATTAAGCATAATAAAGTCAGTACATTGTCATTAAAATCTATACTAGTCTACAAAAGATAAATTTCTGTCACCATTACTCCTCATCTTCATCTTCGGAAGAATCAAGGAGCAACGGGTTTACAGCAACGGCTGCTAATTTAGCTTTACCCTTGCTTCGGGCTGCTTCGTAACCCTCCGCGTACATTTGAATTATTTCATTAGTTAAAGAAGGAGATTTCTGGTACTCAGCCTGAATCTCCTTGCGAAGTTCCTCAGTGAGAGGAGGACCCATCAACTTCAGATTACGAAGCTCCTTCTCAGCTTTTCCTCGGAGATCCAGATGATGTTCTTCGGATTTCTTAGCATCTGACACGACTAAGGCCAGATTTCGGTTATTCTCAGTTAATTGTTTATTGAACCGCTGAAGTTCTTCATTCCGTTGCATGATCGTGTTTTGAGAAGCTTCAGACGCGGCCAACTGCTCTTTCATCTTTATGAGGTCATTCTGAAGACCCTTGCAATTGAAGCGAATATCCTCATGATCGCTCCTCTCCTTGGCCAATGCGGACTTTAGAATGATGTTTTCTCTTCGGGCTGCCTCTTCCTCGGCTTCGGCTTTTTTGTACTTCTGATAGAGACGCCCGAAGATCCCATTCGCCTGCAGACATTCTGAATTAATAAAATACTCGAAGAATATATATCTATGAGCAGAAATGGTCAAAAACTTACTCTAGCCTGATGGGCCAAGCCTTCTTCCAGCAGATCGGCTATGGTACTGTTGTCGAACCTATGGTTGTCTGTATCCAGAACGAAAGAATTATAGAGATGCAGGGGGAAGTCTTCATTCTGGTCAGGCCATAGGCTAGGTGACCGAGGAGCTCCAGATGTTGAACCAAAGAAATGAGGATTTGCTCGTTGAGGAGATGATGTTGGCTGATTTTCAGGTAAGGGCTGGTCATCTGAAGGATATTTTTTCTTTCGAACAAGAGGAGAACTAGGTTCAACCTCAAATTCGTTAGGTTCTGTGGGCGAGAGTGGACATGGATGTAGATTCGATTTGGAAGGAGGCACCCTCAATTCTTCGGTTGTGAGAGGTACAATGTTGACTTTAGCCTTTCGCTTCTTGGTAAGAAGAATCTTGGCACGATCAACAGCGGGCATGTCAAGGAGGCTCTCGGTGAGGATAGGAGCTGAAGTGTGTTTAGGCTTTCGGGCGGCTCTCTTTTTTCGGCGAGGCCGACCAACCTCTTCGGCCTGGTTTAATTCGGCTACTGATGGGTCGGTGGATTGAAGCTCGAAAGCTTGTGCTTCGTTTTCTTGAGCTTCAGGAAAATCTTGAGCTGAGGGGACAGGCAGAGATTGCTCTATATCTCTTCGGTCAGGAGATGAAGGCCGGATCAAGGATACTATAAACAAAGAAAAATATTTCAAGATAATGATCAAAGAGAAATTGAGAAAATCATATAAAATTTGGGTTGGAAACTTACGTTTATGATCGAATAACCAAGCATGATCGCCTAGAAGGTTGAAGCTCCATCCCTCCATGGGAAGCTTCTCCATGAGCTTCGCTATCTCCTTTATGCGATCGTCTGGGAGGTCGCCTAGGTCCGCAGTGGCATGCTCTGAAGTGGTCCAATCGGGAATAGATGATATTTCAGGTCCTTTTATGAAGAACCATTTCTCATACCATTTCTTGTTACTCGAAGGTGTATCCATTAGAGGGCGTTTACTGAATTTAGAATTAGGTCTTGGGGCTTGTTTACCCAGAACCTTGAAACCTTGTTCGCGAGATTTGCCAAGAACGAACAGGTTGAAGAAAAAGTCAATAGAGGGAGGAACCCCTGATTCACTACAGAAAGCAATAAAAGCTAGAATGTGGATGTAGGAATTGGGGACCAGTTGGGCAAATCCCACACCCATAAACCCCAGAAGGGTAACGATAAAAGCATGAAGAGGAAATCGGATTCCTCTTTCTAAGAAAATGAGAGGCATGGCGGTCCAACCATCGGGACGATGATACATTCGGTCGGAGAGGGTCGGCGCGTTTAAATGATGTGTATCTGGAATAAAATAACGTTCTCGGATGGTTTTGAGATCATTTTCTGTTAGTTTTGAAGAGCTGTTGGCGATGGGGTGCTGCTCCTCATCCTCGAATTTAAAAGGTGGGGGTACAGAAACAGGAGATATAGGATTTTTGCCGGATGCTGGTATAGACCTAGGGTTTGGCACAGTCGGGATGGAAGATGAATAAATCTTGGAGGTCAAAGCAGCGTTTTCTTTGTTTTGGGAAGCCATTGTTGACAGACAAGTTAATAAGAAAATCAGAGCAAGAAGAAGAAGAAAGCTGGGATATTTCGAATTTCAAATGGACGGGTAAAATTGTCTGATTTGAGGGTTTGAAAATCTTATAGAATTGCCTTTCTGGAAATTCACGAAGTCCAAAGGCTGCACATTTAATAGAGATAATGATGGGGAAGATTAACCGCCGGCGTGTCCCCTCGGAATTGAGAAAATATCATTTATTTTTGAAATTTAAAGAAATTGGTGTCTGATTTTGGGTTCGAGGGGTCTGCATTCGAATATGGGCCTTCTATTAATTGGGCTTTGCTGAGTCTGTGCGGATTCTTCTTGATAATTGGCCCGGGTTCCTATACTCTTTCATTAAACATTTTGTTTAACGAAAAACTAGGGGGCAATGTTGGGCCATGAATATCTCGGGGTGGTCAATTCTTATTCATTGTGGGCTTTCCGGGTCAGACCTATTTTTACTATTGGAGTATTGGGCCATTATCTAAATGGTTATTTAGATAAACTTTAGGTTGGAGCTGGTAGTGGATGACAGGTGACAGTTTATAGACTAAAGATTACCCCTAGGATTAGCAGGCGGCTGATTGAGGTGATGGGCCCAGCCGTCTTAAGCCACCTTCATTAATGAGGAGTTGACATAATGTTGACTGGGGGAAGAGCAAGTGGGGAAAAGCCTACAGGCAGCCAACTGACGTAAACATCGGGGGAAAACATGCAAGGTGGTGAGACAGTATATGAGAAAAGCACTACATGAAAGGAAAAAAATACATATTTTTCTCTCAGAACACTAAAGCACACAACCTCCATTGTTAAACCATTTTTCTCAAAATCTGTACTTATTCTCACGCCAGGAGCGATCCCCGACGGTCCAAAACCGTCGAGATCCGGTGCTGACGCGTTCATTGTGCAGGATCAAATGTGCTTTTCGTGATTGAGGCGCGTGAAGAGTCGGTGGTGTTAACATGCGCTATATAATCTAACAATGAAATTAAGCATAACAAAATCTGAAAATAGAGATAGCAGTGAACCAGCGATTATGCATAGTCGAAAGCCAATCTGAAATGGCTCAAATTATCCGAAATCCATAAACAGATGATTTGTCACACCAAAATATTGATAAAAACTCATCAGCGCCAATTCCTTCTTTAATATCCACAAAATAAATATTTTCTTATCATATAAATCAATAATTAATTATTCACAGATAATATTACAGAACTACAATATTGACAACCAGGTCGTTCCCAGGAAAGAGGGAGCCTTCCGATAAGGACTTCTCCTTACTGGCGCGCAATTAAATAACCCCTCCTAGACAGAACTTCCTTAGACATTATCAATAATGATATCTAATAATATTATTCAAATAATATGAATTATTGAGTTTATAATGTGAAATACTGTGCAGTGACAATTATTGAATCAATAATACCAAAATATCAACTGTAGCCATTATTGAATCAATCATATAAAATAGCAACGTAGCAATTATTGAGTCAATAATATAAAATATCAACGTAGCAATTATTGAGTCAATAATATAAAATATCAACGTAGTAATTATTGAGTCAATAATATAAAATATTGAACAGTAATTACTATAACAATAATTGAGTAAGTGCATTCTCACGTAAGACTCAATAATTCGAAATACTGTGCAATACCGTGTGCTACTGTGTAACATCGCGTATCACTGTATTTTAACCACCGGGTATTTCAACAGTACTAACAGTAACAACTACGCCATTATTTTATAAAAAGGTTATTTCTGTCGCTTTCTATATCCGACAGTTATTCCGTTGTGGGGTCCACAAATAGCTGCGCCGTCGTACAAATATTCCCCGACAACAAGAATATTCCACGACCAAACGAATATTCCCCGACAACCAGAATATTTTATAACCACTTGCTCATTTTAAAATATTCGCACATTTCACCCATAACTTTCATATTTATCAAATCAATACCTTACTATTTCGAAATAATATATAAAGAAAATTAAATCTTTATTCATAAAAGTTGGGGTCTTACAACCTTCCCTCCTTATGAAATTTCGTCCTCGAAATTGACGTACGTACCTGGTATGTCGAAAAGGTGAGGATACCTCGCTTTCATTTCCGATTCCAACTCCCAGGTCATTTCCTCAATAGCATGGTTTCTCCACAAAACTTTAACTTGAGGTATAATTTTCGAGCGTAGGACATGCTCCTTCCTATCCAAGATCTTGACAGGTACCTCCTCGTACGTTAAATCTTCGGCTATCTCGTCTGGTTCTAACTCAATAATGCGGTTTGAATCCTTCACATATTTACGTAACACAGATATGTGAAACACGTTATGAACACGAGACATGCTTGGAGGTAAAGCGAGTCTATAGGCCACATTTTCTATTCGGTCAAGAATCTCAAATGGACCAATAAATCGTGGATTGAGCTTTCCTCTCTTCCCAAACCTCGTAACTCCTTTCCACGGAGCAATACGTAACAATACATGGTCCCCAACGTTAAATTCCACGTCCTTTCGATGAAGATCCGTATAACTCTTTTGTCGATCTTGTGCTGTTTGTATACGTTGTTGGATTATTTGGATTTTTTCTGTAGTCATACGTACCAACTCCGGTCCCAACAGTGTCGTTTCACCCACCTCGTTCCAACATACTGGAGAACGACACTTTCTCCCATACAATGCCTCGAATGGAGCCACGCCTATACTTGCCTGATAATTGTTGTTGTAGGAGAATTCCACCAATGGTAAATACTTATCCCAACTCCCTTTGAAGTCTAGAACACAAAGTCTCAATAGATCTTCAAGAGTTTGAATAGTCCTTTCCGATTGTCCGTTTGTTTGAGGATGATAAGCCGAACTGAATCGTAAATTCGTGCTCTCAACTTTCTGCAAACTGATCCAAAATCGTGAAGTAAATCTGGGATCACGATCAGAAACTATGGATACTGGCATGCCATGCAATCTCACAATCTCATTCACGTACATATGAGCAAGACGTTCAAGGGAATAGTTCTCTCGTATCGGTAAGAAATGTGCAGACTTGGTTAACCTATCAACAATAACCCAAATTGCATCTATGCCTTGAGAAACCTTAGGAAGACCCGTAACGAAATCCATTGTAATATGTTCCCACTTCCATTCCGGAATATCCAGTGGTTGCAATGGACCCTTCGGCACTTGATGCTCCACCTTTACACGTTGACAAGTTAAACATCTCGAGATGAACTCCGCGATCTCTCTCTTCATATTGCTCCACCAAAATGTATGTCGAAGATCACGATACATTTTAGTACTCCCAGGATGGATCGCAAACGGTGTGTTGTGTGCCTCCATTATGATTCTATACTTCAAGTCGGAATCGTTAGGAACACAAAGTATAGAGTTAACTCGAAGTATTCCCTCTTTATAGATTCTTGCTTCTGGGATGGCACCTTCTTGTACCTTCTTCTTCATCTTCATCAGCTCCGCATCCGTAGCTTGAGCAGCTTTAACTTTATCAATCAAAGTTGGTTCTACGCGTATACTTGACATCATTGCACTCGTTCCCACATATGATCTTCTACTCAACGCGTCAGCTACCACGTTCCAGGATGGTATTGGATGGTATGATCGTAATCTTTCAACAGCTCAAGCCAACGTCGTTGTCGTATGTTGAGTTCCTTCTGAGTGAATAAATATTTAAGGCTCTTATGATCCGTATAAATCTCCACTTTCTCTCCGTACAAGTAATGTCTCCAGATCTTCAACGCGAAAACGATAGCTGCCAACTCTAGATCATGAGTAGGATAATTTCTCTCATATTATTTGAGTTGTCGCGCGGCATAGGCTATGACTTTCCCATGTTGCATGAGAACACATCCTAACCCTTTGCCCGAAGCATCGCTGTAGATAACAAATCCATCCGAACCAGATGGTATTGTCAGAACAGGTGCCGAGATAAGTCTTCTCTTGAGCTCTTGGAAGCTCTTCTCGCATTCCTCGCTCCAAACGAATTTTGTATCTTTCCGAGTCAACTAAGTTAATGGAGTAGCGATTCGAGAAAATCCCTCTACGAACCTCCGATAATAACCAGCTAAGCCTAAAAAGCTTCGTACTTCGGTCACCGACTTAGGTTGCTCCCAGCTTTGTATTGCTTCAATCTTCGTCGGGTCAACAGATACTCCACGTTTCGATACCACGTGCCCAAGAAATGCTACTTCCTCAAGCCAGAACTCGCATTTCTTCAGCTTGGCATATAGCTTGTTCTCACGAAGCTTTTGAAGTACCAACTTCAAATGGTGTTCATGATCTTCACGGCTTTTAGAATAGATGAGGATGTCATCAATAAAGACAACAACGAATTGATCCAAATACTCCTTAAATACACGGTTCATCATATCCATGAAAACAGCAGGAGCATTAGTCAATTCAAAAGACATGACTAAGAACTCATAATGCCCATACCGTGTTCTGAAAGCAGTCTTTGGAATATCCTCAGTTTTAATCTTCAGCTGATGATATCCAGAACAAAGATCGATCTTTGAAAAGAACTGTGCTACTTGCAACTGGTCGAACAGGTCATCAATACGAGGTAACGGATACTTATTCTTGATGATGACATGGTTCAATTCCCAATAGTCAATACAAAGTCACATACTCCCGTCTTTCTTCTTTACGAATAAAACAGGAGCACCCCAAGGAGACGTACTAGGACGAATAAAATCGATATCTAACAACTCTTGTATTTGGACCTTTAACTCTTGAAGTTCAATAGGAGCCATTCGATATGGGGTTTTAGAAATGGACTTTGTACCGGGCTCAAGGTCAATAAAGAATTCAACTTCACGTTTTCATTATTGTACCTTCTCCTCTTGAAATCTCCCCCCGCTTCGCTTTTTCTACTATCATGGCCACGATTACCACCGGAGTGGTTACCGTTTCTGTCATACTTTCCTCCTCGCTGGTTGTCTTTGCTCCGATGACTACTGCCACCGGTACGACCTTGGTTGTGGTCCCTCGGTTGAACATAATCATTATCTCGTTCTAATAACTGGGCCCTGTTTACTACATCCGAATATAAAGAAAATTTATGAGAAATGAGGTATTGACGTATTTCGGGTTTCAAACCTCTTAGAAACATCCGCGTCATACGTTCCTCATTCTCCACCAAATGAGGTACAAACCTGGACAGCTCCGCGAACTTAGCCTCGTACTGGGATACCGTCATGTTATTTTGCTCGAGTCTGATAAACTCTACTTCCTTCATATGACGAATACTTTCAGAAAAGTACTTGTCATTAAACAGTTTTTGGAATGCTTCCCAAGACATCTTGAGTGCGGCAGGCTGGGTACGCTTCACGGATTTCCACCAGTAATCTGCCTCTCCACGGAACATAAACGTAGCGAATGGAACTTTTTGTTCCTTCGTACATCCCATGACATCAAATATCTTGGTAATTTGTTTAATCCACGTCTCCGCCTTGATCGGATCTGACTTTCCCAGAAACTCTGGTGGTCCCAATTCTTTGAACTGCTTGGCAATAACAATTCGCGAGTTGTTATTATCTCCACCTATATGTTGCACACGAGTCTCCCTCGTCTGGTTTTGCATGAACTGCAGAAAACTTCTAAACATCTCATCGTTTATCGTCTGACCAGCGTTGTTTTCAGGATGAACATTGCTTTCTTGTTGCACGTTATCCTGGTTAGTGATTAAAGGTGTCTCCACGGTCTCATTCACTTCGTTGTTAACGTTCTCAGCTGCTATTCTCAAATACTGCCATAAAACAAGGGTTAATTAAACAAATCAACATATCACATATTAACCCTATGCTCCGACTGACCAATTAAATACCACATAAGCTTAGGTAGGACACACTAGCGAAGGATTTACTCGTCTCTCCCCTCCTAGTTCTATTCCCCGATCTCCACCAGAGATCATATCCCTAAGCTCTGATACCAACTGTGACGCCCCCAGAATAGGTCCAGTCAACCCAACCCATTCTGAGTCGCCAAATACATGGTACAGAATTCAAATACAAATTTTATATCATACGGTCGTGCAAAATACGACCACACAACTGTGAGTGTCAATACAAATATGTAAAAAATATTAAGATTCAAACTAAGTCCTCATTACAATTATTATCACACTATTTATCAGAAATAGTGAGGACTACTACTGCTCTAACTCGGACCATCACTCTGTCCCCCGACTAGTTCTCGCGACATTCTCATTTTCTGAAGAGGACAACAGATAAAAAGGGTGAGCTCAACTAGCTCAGTAAAGAATATTATGACTAAGATAATGGAAAATAAATTATCGTTAGCCTTCAATAAATCAGATAAAATATAATGGACAACCAATCTTAGATCAATATTCGCAGCGAAAATAACAATTCATTAGAAGAGTTAAGTAGAGAATAAAGTCTACTATCTTCTATGATTTAAAAGTCCATCATCAATATTTTATCCCTGTAACATCAAGCAATATACATCTCGAATCAATATTTATCTTTGCACTACAGGTCAAAGATATTCATTTGTATCATCAGTGGTCATGTTCATCTCAACACCTGTCATCTTTGCACTACGGCCAAAGATATTCATCAGGTAATCATTCATCTTTGCTCTACAGGCCAAAGATATTCAGTTATATCACCACTTAGAACTGAGGATGATGAAAAATCATATAAATAACGAATCCAGTGAAATAAAGGAATATTAAGGATTCGTATTTTAGTTTATCAAAGTTCAAGAATATTCCATAATAATACTTTGTGGAGCAAAATTCAAGAAATAAGCTCAAAACTTAGATCCAATCAAAGAAAGAACTTTAACAAGTAATTTGGACATATAGAAGAAAATTTAATTTTTCCGTGAATAGTGCCGTATACGTGAATAGTGCCGTATACGTAAATAGTAACCCCGACGGAAAAAAGTAAGAATTTCATAATAAAATTCATGCCAATATTTCGGTATAATGATATTGAAAAGAATAACATCATTTACAAAATAAATAACATCCTTACCTCAAAAGAATAACACTTCTGGCTGGAATATCGGATATAATACTGAAGGAAATTTACACTGAATACTAACACTCAAAGTATTGAAATACTCACAAAAATACGCTCGATATTATAGAGAGAGAAAACTTCTGATTCTGGTGTGATTTTCAATTCTAACCTAAGCATCCTATTTATAGGAAAAGCTTAGGATGTCAAAGGAGACTAAAATAATAAAATATTATTATTTTTAAAAATTTTCCGCCGCTTGGCGGCTAAAAAAATTTCAACAAAAGTGGGGCCCACCCATTAAAAAAAAATTATTTTTCGAAACTTCAATAATTCATAACAAATAGCCTCTTTGTCAGAAAAATACAAATTCTATGTCCTTCCATAGGAAATTTAATTCTCTACAACTTTGTAGAAGGAAGTTTTTCCAAATTCCAAACATAAATTATCCGAAATCCATAAACAGATGATTTCTCACACCAAAATATTGATAAAAACTTATCAGCGCCAATTTCTTATTTAATATCCATAAAATAAATATTTCCTAATCATATAAATCAATAATTAATTATTCACAGATAATATTACAGAACTACAATATTGACAACCAGGTCGTTCCTAGGAAAGAGGGGGCCTTCCGATAAGGACTTCTCCTTACTGGCGTGCAATTAAATAACCCCTCCTAGACAGAACTTTCTTAGACATTGTCAATAATGCTATCTAATAATATTATTCAAATAATATGAATTATTGAGTTGATAATGTGAAATACTGTGCAGTGACAATTATTGAATCAATAATACCAAAATATTAACTGTAGCCATTATTGAATCAATCATATAAAATAGCAACGTAGCAATTATTGAGTCAATAATATAAAATATCAACGTAGCAATTATTGAGTCAATAATATAAAATATCAACGTAGCAATTATTGAGTCAATAATATAAAATATTGAACAGTAATTACTGTAACAATAATTGAGTAAATGCATTCTCACGTAAGACTCAATAATTCGAAATACTGTGCAATACCGTGTGCTACTGTGTAACACCGCGTATCACTGTATTTTAACCACCAGGTATTTCAACAGTACTAACGGTAACAACTACGCCGTTATTTTATAAAAAGGTTATTTCTGTCGCTTTCTATATCCGACAGTTATTCCGTTGTGGGATCCACAAATAGCTGCGCCGTCGTACGAATATTCCCCGACAACAAGAATATTCCACGACCAAACGAATATTCCCCGACAACCAGAATATTTTATAACCACTTGCTCATTTTAAAATATTCGCACATTTCACCCATAACTTTCATATTTATCAAATCAACACTTTACTATTTCGAAATGTCAACTCCCCATTAATGAAGGAGGCTAAAGATGGCTGGGCCCATCACCTCAACCAGCCGCATGCTAATCCCATAGATTAGGGATAATTTTTAGTTCATAATCTGCCACCTGTCCCCCACTATCGGCTCCAGCCTAAATTTTATCTGAATAATCATTTAGACAATAACCCAATACTTCAAGGATAAAAATAAATTTGACCCAAAAAATTCAAGATAAATAAGATTTGATCGACCCAAAATATTCACGGCCTATTCGGAGTAAAATAAAATATATATAAGCAGCGTGTGTTGCGTGGAGAGTGTGTATGTATATACTTTACCGCTTTTCTTAAAGTCGTCCCCATCAATTCATCATCCCAGAGACTTGACCCAAAAAAAAGAGTGAAGTCCCCGGTAGCAGTTCGTGAGACAGAAGAAATTGGTTTATATTTACGTAGTTGTTAATCTTCTGTCCAAAATTAAATATACCTTATTTTTCCTTCAAACTTCTCTCATTTCAAATAGAAATCAAAATCATTTCAAATAAAAATCAAAAACAAATATGTCAAAACAGTGTAGTTTTGACAAACTATACACAAATAAAATTATGTACGACCATTATTTCCAATATATATAATAGATATACTATCTTTTTTCCTCAAAAGTATATTTTAGTGTGATCTACTAAGTTTAAAAAATACAAAAATTCATCAAGTATAATTATATGGAGTCCACTATGAATAAAAGTGATAATTATTTTATTATATTTCATATATATTGGTTTTTTTAATTTATGTAAAATATGTACTTTAGTTATCCTTTTTGAGGATGGAGAATGTAGTAAATATTGTTAAAAAAATATTACAAATTCATCTCTCTTCAAATATATTTTAATTTTGTAATGAAAAGAATAATATATATCTTTTATATAAAACTTGAAACTTTAAAACGATTATATTTGGTGTAATTGGGTCAAACTTATAGTAATATATATATATATATATATATATATATATATATATATATATATATATATTGGTAAAACAGTGATAATAGGGAAAAAATATATATCCATGAACTGAGAAATAATCACCCACTTCACATGTTTTATTATTTTAGTTTTCACCCAAATGGCTTTTCATGTATTCATAACTATTTCTCTTATTAACCAACAAAAAAAAAACTTCTTCTCATCTCTATTCCTTTCATCAGAGTATTATAAAATATTTTATAAAAAATAACTTACAAAATAATATGATAAAATATAATTAGTTGAGATACATAGATGTCACCATTAACATAATTTTTATTTTTAAAATTTTATCTTGTCAATATTTTTCTACAAATCATTTGTTGCATATCATAATCACTATATAATTAAAAGTACAAATTTGAATTTAATTTTATTCAAAATTCGGCTATGCACTTTCCTTTAAATTAATTTCTTAATTAAATTGTACGGTAATAGTTAAAAACTTAATATATGATACAATTTAATTATTTATTTTCTCCACAAGTTTGGTGATTTTGTCTGTATATATATTTACTCCGTACAACTTTATATATATTACTATTTTGTTATTTTTAATATCAATTTTTATATATTTTTACTTACTCTTTTAAATTTTATAAAATTTAAATTTATTTCACATAATTTAGATGTACAACACGGTGTGTAACAACCACTAAGCTAGTATAATTAATTATGCACTCTTCATTCTTAAATGAATTTTTAAGTAAATTAAAAAATGAGCGGTTTTAATTATATTAATTTTATGTTAAACATGATGTTTCTGTTAAAGAATAGTCTGGGCGGGCCCAAGGGTTAGTCTTAGTTCACACCAAATTGGGACAAAGTGCCGATCAAGTAACAGCAAAGCAAATCAAGGTCAGTCACTGTAAATCAATATTTGGAATGGCAGGTAATTCCAGTCTCAGGCTCAGCCCACCATCGGATAAAGAAACCCCTTTTCCCGTCCTTCTCCTCCGGACTACGAGTCAAACTCTTGCGACTAATTTGTTAGGCAATGGTTGCCAAGCTGATGCTCCTCCGACCCCAATCTTTTTCCTTAACCCTTTTTCTTTCTCCTCCCTGCTTCTTCCCCATTTCCTCCTCCTCACTCACTTTCTCTTTGTTTTCCACCTCCGCTTCCGCCGCCACAACCACCGTATCCATATGCTCAACCTTCCCTTACGGCCCTTCCCTCCAAAAAGGCTATAAACCCTCCAGACACAACCCAAATTTCGAGCACAAATTACAACAGGACCATTACGGAGAAGTTGAAGAACCTGATTTAGTTAACGAAGATAACTTCACTCGTGTATTCGACATTTCAGCCCTTCGAGTGCCGTCTGACCAATGCTTTGCCCTAGAAAACCGCCTACGCGGTCACCTCTTGAACTGGCCTCGAATTCGCAACATCGCTAGGGTTCCTGGGGACGAAATTGAAGATGAGTATAAAAATTTTGTCAAGTCTCAAAGTAACTCATTCCTTACTGACGATGATAATGATAGTTTAGTGTCTTTGAATCAGCGAATTTATGGAAAGGCTGAGGGAGACTGGGAGCCATTGAGTCCGGTACTGTACAGAGATAAACTTGTACGCACTTTCAATTCAAGGGGTTTTGTAAATTTTAGGAATTTGGCTAAAATATCAAGACCAAAGAACAGAAAGAAGAAAGGGGTTGCGGAGGAGAAAGGGAGGAGAGAAAAGAAAGGGATTGGGAGGAATGAGTTATATATGGTGGAGGTTGAGGAGGGGGAATTGGAAGGCGAAGATTTGAGTGGATTGTTGGGTGATGATTTTAAGGGAAGGAAGTGGAGGGGATCGACTCGGTTGCTGCTATTGGATGAGCATTATGCCAGTAAAGCATTAGATAAAATGCCAGAGGCTGTTAAGGTGTCTGTTCCAACACTTTGATCCTTCTGTGAGTTGCTTATGCTTATTTATTGGCTACATTTTACACCAAGTCTGGTTAGCTTAAAATGAGTTCTTAGCTGTTGAATCGGTACCATTGTTATTTTGCGGACTTAGACACTTAGTTATAGAAAATTGTAGTTATAATTATCCTTTGAGGCATCCAATAGGATGTTAAGGAACTGAATTTGAAAGCTTAAAACTTTGTAGATAGTAAATTGGTAATCTTGTGCAGTCTCCATTTAAAATTACGAATATAAGCTTGTTTATTTTTTAGGTTTGCTACATTTATGAGATTTATATATAGAGAAAAAAATTTCAAAAGATATTCTATACTATTCTTGAGATCTGGTGTTTTTTAGATAGAAAATTGTACGGATGTTGGAGGGTTCTTCCTTATGGGCATTTAGGATTTAATTAGTATTAAAACTTTGATGATTGAACTTCATACTATGGATCACTTGTTGAAAAAAATTAATGCACTACTTTACATCAAGTGTCTTAAATTTCACAGGTGATCACAAAGCATTAACATGCATAGGGGATGCATTTGTGTAAAGATTTTTGATAGCAAGATACCTTGAAATAACAAACATGATATCATACTTGCTGCTATCAAATGAGTTGAGAAACGAAAAATAAAGAAGAACAAAAAGATAAAGATGTGTGTGCATAAATGCTTTGAGAATTTTCACCCGTAAAACCATTTCCTAGATATAAATCATTGCGAGTCTACATCAGTATAATTTTTTTTGGCTTTTCTCAATTTTAATTGAATATATGATTCCAGAGATTGCTTATGACACTATAAGTTTTTTTTTCAATGTGTTCTTCAGGCAGTGTTGATTGAAGGTGTCAGTCAAAGTATGATGTCTGTTATAGAACTTGTGAGATGCAAGTTGACTTTGTTTTATACTTACTGGCAGATGAATGAGGTAAAGAACACAAACAATATATCCTTAGTTTCTATTATTATTGTTGCTCCCCCGTCCCTATCCTCCAATTAAACTACAACAGCTTCTGTCCATGATTTTGTCTCTGTGTGTTAGAAGCCTCTCTTTCCCACACTAATGACAGAAGGTCTGATCCAGCTAGATTACTTGATTGTTGTAATGTAGAGATTGGAAGTTACACAAGTTTTTCCACCTGCATGTTATCAGTTTTGATGTGTATGTTTTTGAACCTCTAGTTTCTTTAGACCATGGGATGTTCTCTAGACTCTACTTGCAGAGTTGGTCATCTGTATCATCAAGTTTTATAGTGTATAGATTTTGTTGAGTGGGGCCTTCTTTCCATTTGAACCTGGAGCTCTCATACCTCCCCCAGGCATAAACTATGTGGATGTTATGGGGTCCAGGCTACTTGAAGGAATAATGGTCACATATAATTTTAGCTGCTGTAACTAAAAAGAAAAATGTAATATTTTTTTTTTGTTTAAAACTTTTTTAGAGTTCTAAGCTAATCTTCAATCAGATCTTAGAGGCATTGCTACCAAAAGGTTTGATTGTTCCTTCAGCTTTTGAGACAGTTGGGCATATTGCCCATCTGAATTTAAGAGATGAACATCGCCCTTATAAGAAGCTTATTGCAAAGGTACGTGGCCCACAATTATTCTTATCATTGTTAGCTAGCAGTACTATAAGATTACTTAGTCGTGCTGTTTACCTTCTATCAGCGTGATACAATTTCTTTCTTTCTTTTCCCCCTCCTCGTCAGGTGGTCTTGGATAAAAACAAGCCAAAAATACAAGCTGTTGTCAATAAGATTGATGCCATTCATAATGACTACAGAACTATGCAGCTTGAAGTTTTAGCTGGAAACCATTCCCTTATGACTACAGTAGTTGAGAATGGACTGCGTTTTCATGTTGATTTAGCAACAGTGTAAGTTTTCCTTATATTATGCCCTGGTCATGGATATATGTTGATTGTTGAACATGATTTTCCAGCATTTAGACTTTCTATTGATTTCAGAAGTCCGAAAAAGGGGTCTAAAAAATAGAGATATATGTCAGGGAACAAGTCAATGGCATAAATCCTTCTACATGTTGTATGCAGATATTGGAATTCAAGGCTAGCAACTGAAAGGCAAAGGCTTGTAAATTGCTTTACAGAGAGTGATATTGTTTGTAAGTTTATATGTTGACTTAGCTTAATTACTTCTATACAATTATATTATTCACATGTCACTTACTGATTTTCCTATCACTATTACTTCTTTTCTGATTTTTCTTTTAATATAACGTGCTAATGTTTGCTCCCAAATTTTGCTGTGGTAATCTTTTATGATCATTAAGTGTGACATATTCGGTGTTGCTTACTGGTAATTAAATTTAAAATTCATTGGAACTTCTACTGAGATGCTTCCGGGATGACATATTAATAAAGATAAAAACATTGCTGAAAATCAATGAAATTGTATCTAATTCTACCAGATAACAAACTCACCATATCAGTTTGCTAAATAAGCAAAGTTTTCATTTTCATACTGAGCTATATTTGCCATTCCATTTCGTCAATATGAATGTAGGATCCTTACTTATCAATTTCAGTTGTTTTTATTCTTTGATGCTTAAAATCATATTGAATTTCACATTTACTTCAGTCTTAGTATCATTTTGTGAGTTCCTTACTGAGATCAGGCTTTCCTGGTCTTGTGATTAAACACACTAGTCTCGTTTCTCTTTGATGATTGGTCTTGTGATTAACAAATATGTCAGGTTTTTTTGGTGTTCACTTTTCATTTAAACTTTGGAAAATTAGTTCACCTTTTAAAAACAGACCATTTAACATTTATTCTGCTAGTTGAGGAAGTTCAAGGTTCGATAACACCCATTAATTTGAAGAAGAAGAATGTTTCTTACTTCTCAAATGAAGAATGATGTAGAAAACTCTGTTATTCACTGGATTTATTTTAAATTAGACTTAAATTGCTTCTTTTCTCCTTGCAGTTTTCTCAAATTGGCATATTGCACCCAAAGTTCTACTTGTACAGATATAGTCCTTCAAATTCCAAAATTTTGCCACATTGCACTAATTGCTCCAAACTGAAAGCTGCCATTTCAAAATTGATCACATCAATTTAGGACTACTGGACTCGATTAGAATCAAATGGTGCAATTAGAACTTTAGGGTTCAATGTGCCAATTTGAGCAAACTTCAGGAATTAAGTGTAATTAAGCATTTAAAGCTTGTAGTTAGATTTATCCTTGAACATTAGTAAGAAAATTGTTATAATAAATTTAAACCTCATTTTAAATTTAATTGTTCAAGATGTGTTTCCGTACCCAGCACTTGGATACTTTTGAATCAAATTCCCTGTATAAAAAATGTGGTGTTCATAGAGGTTTAACACTTACTCACATAGCATTTACCCAAGTCCTGTAACGGTAGACTAATAAACAAGTTGGACTGCACTTGTCTCCTTACTTTTTTTGTAAAATAGCTTCATTATATCTTAGACAGGAAAGTTACCCCAGCCTCTGAGAGGGGGTGGGGGGAATGTTACATTAACATACCACAACATATTTCCTGGTTGTGCAGTAGCGCACTAATGCTACACCTATTTTTGGAATCCTCATGATTCTTTGACGGTTTGATCTGTATTAAGCTTTATCGGTAATAATATATCTCTGTATGTTGTTCCTAGAATATTAATTATGGTGATGTTTACATTTTAAAGCTTCTAATACCTTCCTTTGCTCTCTCCCTTCAATTTTTTGACTTTTGTGGATTCTATCTGTTAATAACATCAATATTGAGGTACTGCTTTGTGCCTTTTAATCTCACACATATATCTGCAAAACAGGTGATGTTTTTGCTGGGGTTGGTCCTATAGCTATAGCTGCAGCGAAGCGAGTCAAGCATGTGTATGCTAATGATTTAAACCCCTATGCGGTTGATTTTCTCCAAAGAAACTGCGTCCTCAACAAACTTGAGAGAAAAATTGAGGTATGAACTTCGTCACCATTATGCAACTAATAACTTTTTAGTTAACAGAATAATCATCTAATATTAAAGGTTTATTCATCCTGACGCACATAGTGATTACTGATTAAGTAAGTATGCCATAGGTTGGTTAGTTTTTCCATGGGTTGAGCAGGTTGGTGGATCAAGAATCATGAATTGCCAACTCTAATCAAGTCTATTGCAAGCTTCTTCATTTACAAAATTAAATCATTAATTTTTTATTTTCGATTCTTCTCCACTTTCCATTTCCTAGGAATGAAAACAGATGTTGAAAGGGTTTTCCAAGTTTACGTGGTCCTATATTAATAAGGTGTTCCTGAGTTGGCAACACCCACTTTTAAATTTTTAATACACGCTTCCTTTTTTCAATGAAAAATCTACAAGATACAAGCAGGAGCATAGATTAAATATCTCTTTTACAATATCTCATACATAGGAAAAACCAGAAAAACACATTCACAGCAAATTCTAGGATTTTGAGTATCTGTAGGCATCTTTCTACCAATTAGGCTCAAATTTCTACTAATATTTGTCTAAAAAGAAAACCATTATAATCCACAGTGATAAGAAATTACCGAGAGGCATCATTAAAACAATCATAGCAAACTCTGACAAATGAATGAAGACCAAATTGTGGTAAGGCCTGAAAATAGCACATAAAAGAAATAGAATAGGTCAAAAGTTATTGCAATGAGTAACTCGGTTCAGATGCATATACAGAGAGAGAAGGCATGCCAATTGACTTGATGAATGCTCTGCACACAAAGTTCGGCCACAGCATCGGCAATGATGCTGCAAAACATTAAAAAAAATGAACAGGTAAGTTGATATCTTTAGGACTAGAAGATTTCATAGCTTAGTAACTAGAATCATATGAAACACATTTAGAAAATCCTTTTTCCCATAAAGAACATTTAACAATGAAACCATAAGAGTTTTCGTTAACACATGTAACAGAACATTAAATGAACATTTTTCCTGTTTTCTGTCTCAAAGCAATAGTCAGATTAGGAACATTCCCTTTCTAGGCCACAAGTCCCTGTAAAAACGAGTTCGGCCACAGCGTAGGCAATGATGCTGCAAAACATTAAAAAAAATGAACAGGTAAGTTGATATCTTTAGGACTAGAAGATTCCTTAGCATAGTAACTAGAATCATATGAAACACATTTAGAAAATCCTTTTTCCCTTAAAGAACATTTAGCAATGAAACCATAAGAGTTTTCGTTAACACATGTAACAGAACATTAAATGACCATTTTTCCTGTTTTCTGTCTCAAAGCAATAGTCAGATTAGGAACATTCCCTTTCTAGGCCACAAGTCCCTGTAAAAACAAATTCCCCACAATCACCTTTAGCAAGGCCTAATAAAGTTCTCTGTTCATTAAATACTAACTTTTTTCAGTTTTTCTTCACATCTTCAGGCTTTATTCTCCCATATATATAATACTAAAGAGTTCCACTTTATACAAAATAAATTTAAAAGCATAATCATTAGGGTGACTGAGTGTAGTGAGACATACCTCATCAGTTCTTCTTCTAAAATACTAGTTCTACTTGATTAATATTTAATCATCCTCTTCTTCATTTTGTTCGGACCCATATTAAATTCTAAAATGCTCTATTTTAAAATTTTGCTGTATAAATAATTTTGGGTAAGCAGACAAACAGCATGTGCACCAATCATCTCTTAAAATCCTTATTTTGTTTTCAATTAAAAAATTTGTTTTTTCTTCAATATTGAAGTCGGTTCAGTTCATCTAATTCAAGTCTTTGAAGTTATAAAACATTAAGAAAGAAGTCATCTTGAAATGAGATATTTGGAATATGGACGACTTTTCCCACAGTTTTCATACCTAACATTGCCTTGCCTTGCCTTCCTTTTTTTTCTTCTTTTGTTTGGATAGGTACTTGACATTGTTTTTTCGGAGTTGAATATGTGTAGGATTATGTTTACAGTTTTCATATGAAGTAGTTTGTAGTACTTTAAATTGTATTAACACATCTTAAGTCAATTCCTAGGTTTTTAACATGGATGGAAGGAGGTTTGTTGATGCTGTTTTTGCAAGTTCAAAAGCTCGGTCCATCACACAAGTGGTCATGAACTTACCAAATGACGCGGCAGATTATCTTGGTAAAATATCTCCAGAATATATATAACTTGCCTATGTGGGTATATAAAATTGGGTACCCAGGCAAGGGCAAAATAAGTTTTTATAGATCTTTTTGAATAATCTGCCGTACGCAAGGAAAGATTGAATAAAAGTAGAAAGATAAATAAACTTTCATATGTATTGAAGATGTGAAAGTCATGAATTACTACATAGAAAAAAGAGTTAGTCTGAACCTTATAATGATATGCTAATTTGATCTTCACATCAGTAAATATGAAAATTTAAGAGGTCTTCTATATCTAAGTGTAATTTATATCCGTACGGTTAAATGTTTTTGAAAGTATCTGAAAATAGACATATTAGCCGCCTTCACATGCAATTTTGTGTACCAACCTAGGTACTTCCCGCAACCCCTATATATACACCCCCACCCCCAACCCCACCACAAGTATTCTTCAATTAAAATAATGACAAACTGAATCGTGTAGGCCAAAGTAGATTTGCTCGCTACATCATGTAAATATTAACAAGCGCTCCTAGTAGATCTTCCAGCGGTGATGTGAGTAAAGATGTCGAAGAGTTTACTTTAAAAAAAAGGAGAGAGGTTTCAGCCTATTGTTCTTTTGGAATCTCATTCCACTATCATGATTAATGTATATTGGTTTCTGGCTTTTCTCTGCTAATATAGAAACATCATAATTGCCTGAGGATTTTATGGAGTGATTGCAATTTAAACATTCTAGTAATTGAGGAGCTCTTGATCTGATATCCCTATTCTATGGACAATGCAGCATGCAATAATCTTCCAGAAGAATTTCATGAATGAATTTCAATGAAGTATTATTTTGAACGCCCCCACAATGAATTATATCTGTATGTAGGAGTGTAGGACTGCAAGTTTGAGTCCCCTCACCACCCTTAAATGAATATATTGCATTATTGTTGCAGATGCGTTTAGAGGATTATTTAGAAAATATTCCACTGAAAAAGAGTTCACCTTGCCGAAGATTCATGTTTATGGATTTTCTAAAGCTCAAGATCCAGAATTCGACTTTCAGGAGGTATAGTTCTTAAATCTCTCAGGGCATGTGACACACCTTATTCTTTCTTGTATAGATTGTCAAGGTATTTTTTTTCCAGATTGATTATTATAAGGATAGTTAGGCTAGACATAGAATTATGGTTTGCCTTATTTTCTTATAAACTCTTGATTATTTGTTAATTTTGCCGTTTTGGTGTTGTGATTCAGCGTATAAGAATTGCATTGTCAGAGGCGGCATTTGCGATTGAAATCCATAGGGTTCGGCTTGTTGCACCAGGGAAGTGGATGTTGTGCGCTTCATTTATTCTCTCTGTGAGAGTTGCATGCGCAAAAGAAATATAAACATGGTAGGTTAGTTAGAATGAAGGATGATGCGTTTTGTATTATATCATTCAGTCTGTAATTTATAAATCATCTTCTTCTTCGAAACATGTCTGCTTATTTCTAAAAATAACTATTTAGTAGTTACCATGTCATTTTTCTGCAGAAAAAAAGAAGGGAAGGGGGAATGGGGGGGGGCCCTATTTTATGATCTTTATAGCTCCTTCCTTAGAGAGAGGGCCAAGTGGAATTTTGGCAGATGGTTTTCTTTTTCTGTTTATTTTATCATGTACTCCCTCTGTCCTTTAATATAAGTCGTTTTAGAGTTGTGCACAAGTATTAAAGAAATGATTGTATAACATTAAATATAATATCAATTGTCTATATTGCTCTTGTATTAAAAAAGAGATTGTTATTGATTGGACCAAAAATAGTGAGAACCAAAGTTATATTTATTACTTAGGGTAATATTAAAAACTAAGTCATTAATGTTTACTTGAAATTGTAAAACGTCTTATATTAAGGAATAAAATTATTTTTCTAAAACGTTTTATATTAAGGGACAGGAGGAGTATTATGTAATGAATAAAAAAAGATGTAGATTTGACCGGTCTGTTGTCAGCTTTTGGTGTCTAGTCAAAATTGGAACACAAATTTTTTTTAAAAATAATCTGAAAATTGCTATTAACAACATGAACACAAGTCACGGAAACATCGTTTGTGTTCTTCTGGTTCCAGTTCAGGGGAGGAGCAATGCATTATTATTTAGGAATAATGCCAGGAGTCGCTATGTTTCAATAATAAAAATACCCAAGCCATGAAAAACAGTGTGTTTGAATCATAGTTATAAACATTAGGCGTTTTCAGATTTGTTAATATTTAAATATATATATATATATATATATATATATATATGTATATAAATAGATATTTGAAAAGGACCAAGAGTTAAAAGTAGAAAACAACAGTTCAAGATCTTTTCTTTTTTCTTGTTTTTTTGGATCAAATGGTTATATCTATTCTTCACGATCACTCGTACACCCAACACATGACAAGGAGTCCATGGTTGTCATTTCTTATATATACCCTTTTTTTCCTTTCCATAGGTGTAGGTGTAGGTGTAGGTGTAGGTGTAGAGAGAGAACAGAATCCCTTAGTTGCTGCCAATGTAGAAGATACATACCGCCTGAAAGAGATTTGATGCGGTGGTACATATATCATTTTGCCCGGTACACTCGGTATTCAAAAAAGGCGTGGACGGCAGGATTCATACCACACACATGATTGATTTGTTGCTATTCTAACCGATCATTTAACCGGAATTAACCGGTGACATCATAAATAAATAAAAAATTATATATATATATATATATATACAAAAAGGTAAATATTTTATTTAAAAAATTTAATAGTGCTTTGCACGGGATAATTAATTAATTAAAGAGCAATGCTACTGTGGGACTCCGTTTGACATACAGGAATTCACAGTATATATATATATATATATATATATATATATATATATATATAGTATATATGAAAATTATATAAAAATATTTATGTGATAGTAACATTATTTTTAATTAAATTTGATTTTGGAAGTTTACATTGATGACTTGGCTATTAAATTTGATTTTTGGCTGTCCCCAATATAAACCTTGATAAATGGGCTAGCTAAAAAGTTTGTTCTAACTAACCCAATTCTAAACCCAACCTCCAAGCCAAGGGGCTACCTACCTAAAGAAACAAGATACGAAACATCATCCACCGTCCACCTGTTCTCTTCTCATAACCACCGCTCCGCTGCGCTGCGCTGCTTACTTTGATTGATTCCTTTCCTCACCTTTTCATCGTTCACTTACGAGTCAGTTACCACTAAAATTAAGCGACAGAACAGCTACGTTACGCGTTTCTTCCCGAAAAGAAGCCCTAATTTCCCCCCCACCTCAAATGCAGCCTCAGAAAAACATCCCCTCGCCGGACTCCGACCTACCACTACTCGCCGCCATCAAAGTAAAAGCCTCGTCCCCACGCTACCGACCCCCCACCACTCCCCACGCCAGCGAAACCCCCACCGCCGGGGCCCAGCGCAAGATTGGAATCGCCGTTGACCTAAGCGACGAGAGCGCCTTTGCCGTCAAGTGGGCCGTCCATCACTACCTCCGTCCGGGTGATGCCGTCATCCTCCTCCACGTCCGGCCTACCTCTGTGCTCTACGGTGCCGATTGGGGCTCAGTCGACCTCTCCATCGCCGATACCGATGAGCAGTTGCAGCAAAAACTGGAAGACGATTTCGATACGTTTACGACTACCAAAGCAACCGACCTATCTCAGCCTCTAGTGGATGCTCATATTCCGTTTAAGATTCACATAGTGAAAGATCATGATATGAAGGAGAGACTGTGCTTGGAGGTGGAGAGGCTAGGGCTTTCTGCAGTTATTATGGGGAGCCGAGGGTTTGGTGCCACCAAGAGAGGAAATAATGGGAGGCTGGGAAGTGTTAGTGATTACTGCGTGCGTCACTGTGTTTGCCCCGTGGTGGTTGTTAGGTATCCTGATGAGAAGGATGGCGATGGAGATAATGCTGCTGGTGGTGATCCGGTTGTTGTCATGGCCGCAGTGGCTGAGGATGAGGATGAGTCTGAGTATCACGATGCCACTGATGATCGCAAAGGTAAGGGTCCATAATTTAGGACATTACTAGTGCTGTGATCGCATAAATTCCTTTGTATGTACTTATTCAAAGGCTAGGATTTCCTCATATGAGGGGAAATACTAATTACTTTAGACATGATGATAGGGGGTGCTAATTATTCCTGCTATTTACACTGGATGATCATCAAACGAGAGATTATGAGTTCTTTAGGATGTTTGACTTTGTTCAGGATTCAAAATGGTATAACCGTATTTACTTTTTTAGTTCTTTCATTTAGTTTGATTGCGGATTTCATACTTGAAATCCAAAAAAAAATTAAAAAAAATTGAGATTGATTATGATCTTTCATGTTGTTATAAGGCTCATTTTACACTGGGAGAGCTAAATGAGAGTATAGGTTATGCGATATAGATTCCACTACTAGATAAATATTTATAAGTATTAAAAAAGAAGCAACATTTCGAAGTGATAATGAGTTGTGCGTGAAAGACATTTTGAGCAAGTCTATGATACTATGAGTTACTACATGAAAGATGTCTCAGTAATATTGTCTGAAATTTCTTCTAACCTAGAATTTTAAAGGCTTAAATACGTTTCACTACCTTAAATTAGCTGACATATTCCACTTTGGTGATTCACCTTTAAATTTTTTCAATTAGATGATTGACCTAATGATTTTTTTTTCAATTTGATCCAATTGAGACTGCCACATCAGAAATTGCTGACGTGACTATTTGGGTGGGGCATAAAGCAGCTGATGTGTAACTAAAAAAGAGTATTTTAATATCTATTTACATATTTATTATATACTTCCTCTGTCCTTTAATATAAGTCGTTTTAGAGTTGTGCTCAAACATTAAGAAAATGATTGTATAGCATTAAATATAATATCAATTATCTATATTGTCCTTATATTGAAAAAAGAGAGTGTTATTTATTGGGCAAAAATAGTGAGAATCAAAATTATATTTATTACTTGGGGTAATATTGGAAACTAAGCAATTAATGCTTATTTGAAATTATAAAACGTCTTATATTAAAAATTAAAAATACTTCTCTAAAACATCTTATATTAAGGGATGAAGGGTGTATTAAAGAGCAAATTCGTCAATCCACATTATCTCTCTCCTCCCAACTCCACTCCTTTCATGTCGTCTTCTCCGTCGAAAGCCTCCGATCACTCCCCTGCGGTACCAAAATCCCTACCATATCCTCCGGCCATTCCTTACAGTTACCTCAAACACTTCCGATTATCAATTCTCACTGAAAAATGTCATAATCAGTGGATCACCGATATTCGACGATGGATCCTTAGTTGTTTTCAGAATCGAAAAATTCTTCGATCCAGATTTTACTCTTTTGGATTAAATTCAAAACCCTAGATTTGGATGTGTAGTGTTTAACGATTATCCAAAATCATTCGGAGCTTTTTCGTTTCACGAAGCTTCTGGAATGCTGAGATCTTGAGGATATTCTGTGATGGCATCGTTTCTAGATCTGCAATTGCTAGGATTTCTAGGTCAGTCGAAATTGACTGTATTTGCTCCAGTTGATGAAATGATGGTTGAAAAAACTGATGATTTTGTAGAGTACTCCTCACTTTTCCTACGACATGTTATTCTTTGCAAGCTTTCATGGACCTTGCTAAAAGCCTAAAACCATCAGAAATTGATCAAACTTCAGTCAAGAAATCAACTTCAATAAAGAAATCAAGTGTACAAGTAAACTCCAACCAAGAAAGAGAATTTTTTTTTTGAGGAATTTTATTCCATTTAAAACACATAATTTTAGAACAAATCTACCGCCTTCAAACCCAAAATCTATACAAGCATTAGCAAAACCAAAACACCATTTTGATTATAGAGACCCGCTACTATCACCATTATCCATAATTTACCGACAAAAAATATATAGACCCAAGATCTATACATCCATACATGCATTGGGCAAAAATTGAAATTGAAATAATGAAAAAAATAAGAAAAAAAGACCCGATTAAAGGAAAGAAAAAGAGACTTGATGATGGCGTCGTCGACTCTGATAATGGCGCCATCAGTTTCGATGACGACGATGGTTTCAAAGTGATCAATTTAGTACAACTAGATCTGAGGGGAGTGGAAGGTATAGTTCTCACAAACACTTGATATTGAGGCGAAGTAACTTGCTCATGATCACCAGAACACTATTGTAAAATAACACCAGATCTATTTTTTTTTGTATCACCAGAACTGATCAGACACCAGATCTGATTTGATTCGAACAAGTTGCTTGGTTAAGCATTTCTTTTATTATTTATATTATAAAACAATTAATATAAAGTGTTTGACGAATTTGTCCTTTAATATATAATAAATATGTAAATAGATATTAAAATACTCTTTTTTAGTTACACATCAGCGGTTTAATGCCCCCACCCAAATAGCCACGTCATCAATTTCTGACGTGACAGCTTCAATTGGATCAAATTAAAAAAAAAATCAATAGTTCAATCATCTAATTAAAAAAATTTAAAGGTGAATCACCAAAGTGGAATATGTCAGATAGTTTAGGGTAGTGAAACGTATTGAAGCCAATTTTAAATGTATGTTTTTTATGCCTTCTTGAAAGGATCTTAAAGTCATGGCAAATCAGTTGTTGCTATACAGAATTGAAAGGATCTTAAAGTCACGGTTGATTTTTTCTTAAGAAGGGTAAAAAGAACCATTTTAAATTAGAAAATTTTCACCATTACCAGCAAGGCACCTCACCAGCGGCGCATACACCGCAAATCAGTCATTGGCAGCACTGTATTGATTGCTTGAATTTCTTCTTTTGTTTCTATTGTTAGCCAGACAGCCCAGACCTATTAATAAAATTTTTAATGCATAAAATTGTCTCCAGAATGTAGACGTTGATACTGTTGATTGCATCCAAGGAACCTCTTTTCTGCTTTTGTTACTATCCTTGACACCTTGACTATAGTTTATACACCCTTTTTTATATTAAAAAAATCATAATTTTTTTTGACTTTTTACTGTATGTTTGTATGAACCTTTTTCTTTATTTGATAGACCTTATTTTCGTTCCTTACTGTATTAAACATATTCATTTGTTGAAAGCTTTGATTCAAGTCTACATTCTTTTCCTCTAAAGATGCTTTACTGATATTGTATATTGGTTTTGATGGGTGTAACTGATTTATATGCCGACTGTTGTGTTATGACTTTGTAATTGCAGTGCTTTTGCATTGTTCTTATTATTATATATTACTTGTTTTGTTGCAGATACCTAATGAAAACTTGTTTCATGGGTAACACCCTTAAATCAGGTAATGCATTTTAATTTTAGTAATCTTTCTTCTTAAATATTGATCTCGCTAATTATTTTGGAGCTGCCTTAGTCAAAACTTCCTTATCCTCGCTGTTGCTGTCTTTCGTTTATCAAATCTCTACTACACCCATTACTGCTGCCTTTTGTTTTCGATATATTTTTTCCCCAAGTTTTCGCGAGTCTGATGTTTGCTTCTGCCCTATTTATTTGATTGCAGAAAGTGTAGAATTTGCTGCAGTCTAGAGACTTGAAACGAGTTGTTTCATAGTTAATTATATGTTGGATTTGTGTAATGTATATGAGTGGTGGTTCTCTTGTACCCACCTTCATCCAATAGTTTTATGGTTGATGACTTCCAGAATATGTTCTACCACTCTCTTTGTGATAAATAATCTCAAGTCATTTTAATGTTGAGCATCCCTTGTTAGCTAAAAAACATTGCGGCCATTTTTCTCTGTGATATCTGGTATGATCCAGATCTGAATCTAGTATTCTTCACTAGTGTTGGTTTTGATGCTTCCTGTTGTATTCCATGCTGCTCATGTTGTTTTCACTTTGTACTGGCTTATATCTTGGTTGAGTTGGGGCACATATTAACCACTCAGATGTGTTTGTTAGTCTACTTGGGTGTTAGGGCAACAAAATTATTTGTTTTTTTAGAGCAGTGCCAACTATAATATCATTGACTCGGTCTGATTCAACGATCTTTTACACAACGTAGGGTGTCAAAGGTACGAAAAGAGTAGGGTGTCAAAGGTACGAAAAGAGAGAGTAGGGTGTCAAAGGTACCAAAAGAGTAGCATTACATTTCGAATATGGGATCTTTGGGCACGTTGACTATTGTGCTGCCATTAATAATTCAATTTTGTTGTTGTTGTTGTTGTTGTCTTGTTGAATTATCAATGAGAGATTAATTGCTAACTTATTTGTGATGCTTATAGAGTGGGGAGTAGGAACCATAAGATGGGAAATTCAGGCATATTACCTGCTCTCATCAGCTTTCTCTTCTTGAATACATACAACATGAATAATCCCAGTAGCACCGACTGTTAGTACTATAGGAACTACTATATATGATCCGCACTAGCCTCTTCACTCTGGGCCTTCTGTGTAGCCAAAAGTAACCATATTTCACACCACAAACACGTACAAAAAAACAACAAAATAAATTGATAAATAATATTGAGTTGGAGGTAGTATTTGTACTCAACTAATTCTGAGGCAGCCAATTTTTGCAAAAATGTCTTCCCCACCCTCTGTGTAGCCTCTGATATCCATCCATTCACCAATGGCCAAACCACAACAGGCATCCACTTCCATCTTTAATATCTGCACAACTGCATTCGCATAAGCTGTATATACCACGTGTGCCGCGTACCTGGCAATCCAACGGAGTTCTGCGGACGTGTCATTAGACCAATCTACTCCTTCCCACTTGTCGATGGTGTCGGCTGCAGTTGAGGTTAATAAGATGGAGAAGAAAGAGGAGCGAAACCAAAAGAATGGTTGTAGTAATGCCTTCCATAAAGTAGTAGTACCAAATGATGGTGGTGCTTTTAATTTGGTAACTACGTTGTTGGTAGATTGTAAAGTCTAGGGATAACCCCTGGATTCTTTTGGTAACTATACGCTGGTAGGTTGCGCCAGCCCTCAATTTTCAAAATCCAAAGTCATGTTCAATGTGGTGGGGCTAAGCTCTTCAAGACTGGAGCAACTATGAGCCAACATTATCAACTTTTTATTTTTGAATGAGTTGCGTTAGTGGTGGATGAATTAGGATCCTCTTCATTACGTGGTCCAGATTTAAAATATGTTAGTGAATGTGATGTCCAGCCTTTTTGGGTGCATTGAAAAGTCTCAAGTCTGGTTGGCCCCCCGAATTTCAGACCCAAAGTCCCTCATTGGCACTGTAGAGGGTTGAATTTTTGATCGGTGGAAAGAGTTTTGGACAATTTTTATTTTTACATTTACCAATTCCTACTTTTTTCTTTCCAGATTACTTACTACTACTGTACATAGGTTGAAGAATTAATGACAGCATATAATATTAGTTCCAGCTATCGATTTTCTCCACTGTTTAGCTGTCGAGATTAAATTGTTTAACTAGATAAGACCCCCCCCCCCAACGGTCTTTAGTGTTTACAAATAGTATCATGTTTAGGTTGAAGAATCAAGTCCTGAATGATGTTATGTACAACTCTTTACACACTATAACAGACAGAGGTGTCTAATGCCCCCAAAAGATTAATTAAAACTAGTATCGTGGTGCAACAACGGTAACAGTAAATTCCTTGGATGAGGACAACGTTGGCTTGGTCGACGAATGATCCGCTTCATGCCGTTTTCTTTCAGTGAAAAAACCAGATTGTTTGGGATGAATTAGTGCCATTTTACTATTCAACATTAAAATTACAGATGACATACTTGGTCTATCTTCCTGATATTGTTGAACGCATAATAATCCAATTTGTACGACTTGAAACACTTCATTCTGCTTACTTGATTCCAAGATCCCTCCATCGATTACTTCCAAAAGCTTGTCTTCATTAAAACTCTTCCATGCCTAAAAGAGTTGATTTAATAGTTCATCAAAAGTAATTAAAGCTTATCGCATAAAAGCGAGCGTTATAATATATTCATATGCACTTACATGTCCTAAAAGATTATGATTGTGATCTGGATGATCGAAACATCTGTTTTTCTTCCCTGTGATTATTTCTATCACTAAAACACCGAAACTATATCCATCAGATTTAATTGAGAATACTCCATCGATAGCATACAAACTTACATGTCCTACTCGGGGGCCATGTAACCACTGCGGAAGATAAAAAGAAAAGAGATTAGTTTCCAAGCAAAAGATGTAGAAACTAATTGCAGTGTTGTAAAAATTCTCGCCATGTCCCAGCAAGGCATCTACTCTTGTTGTGTTTGCTTCTGTTTGATTTCTTCCGAAGCTTCTTGCCATGCTAAAGTCTGAAATTTTTGGATATAATGTTGTAATTTATAATGTTGTAGCGCTTTAGCCAATCCACTGACTTACTTATTTGTTCATCTATTCATTTTTCATCCAAGTTTAATACAAACTGCTATATATTTGGATCATGTACAATTTAGTGCGCTTTAGGGAATTTTCATGATGATACTAGTTTTATATTTCAGATCAAAAAGTTAAGAAAATGGATATATGAAAGAGGGTCATACCAAAAATAAATGAATCTAAACTTTTGTTGGGCATGTATTCATAGATCAATATCCTTTCCCCTTCCTCAATGCGGCACCCGAAAAGTGTCACAAGATTTCGTGCTGAAGTTTGGCAATAATGAAATTTCAGTCTTAAACTCGTGCATTCCTTGTCTTGAATTTTCTGACAATATTTTTCACAGCTATTTCTTGACATGCCCTGCAAATCAATCATTATGATAGTTCCATATTCTGCTTTCAAAAAGGAATTTCTTAACATGTGCCCTTAAAGTACATGCTAAGCACACAGTTCAAGGAAATATTCCCTTGAATTGTGTGTATATTCCCTTGAACTTGGTGCAAATGCAAAAATCAAGGGAATATGCACACAATTCAAGAAAATATTATCTTGAATTATGTGACCTTAGGGCACATGTTAAGAGAACCCTTTCAAAAATGAGCATTGATCTTTTCAATATTTCATCACATTTATAATATACTACTTGACGTTTGAAATTCAGTCGACTCATTTTACTATCTTGGTGCCTTATGGCGGCACAATGCGAGGTGTGTAGGATGAATTATTTTCCTATGATTATTAACACGATGTGTATCAATATAATTACATTGTAGGCAGGTCCAAATCCGTCCTCTCCAAGTTTATTGCTGTTGCAGAAGTTATTTGTGGCATTTGCAATTGTCTTGAAGTCAAAAATGTTGGAAAAACTCCTCCAATTATAACTGTCTTTGAAAAAAAAAAATAACCAGAAAATAATATCACAATAATAAATCAAACACAAGACACCAAATCTTACGTGAAAAACCCTCTAAAATTAAGAGGTAAAAATCACGGGTCAAACTCCGAACAATTCCACTCTAATCAACCGTGAATACAAATAGTCCTTCCAAGTTTTATAACTAAAAACTTGAAATATCAAGAAATTGAAAGAATACAAGAATACCTCAATTTGAGTGAAAACTCAAATTACCTCACCACCAGAACCTTCGAATTAATTAAAGTCTTCAAGCAATTAATTAATCCGAAAAGATTATGACAATTTGTGAATAAACTTTCACAAAAACCCTCTCAATTTACTCACTTTTTCTCTCTGCCGAAGCACTGTCAATACAATGCTCCTCCTGAAAATTCTCACAGTTACTTTTTCGTGTGTGATGCCTTTTCCGTGTAACTTTTTCCGTATATCTCAATATGGCATGCATAAGCCATTTATATACTGTTTGATATAAGATGACTCCAATTAGGATTTGGATTGAACCCACAATGACTCACTGTTGCTATTGACCACGTCACAAAGATGTAGATCATTCCTGATTTCTAATTGGTTTAGAAATTAATTACCATGCCAACATGCATACTCCTTATTAAACTCCCTGGTGGATTCAAAAAATACCCAAAACATATCCTGCCTAAAATAAATTAGGCCCACACGAAATATCACTTTGAAATTCCAATTACTTATCAATTTCGAAATATATAAATACCAATTTAAAATATTCTAATTTAAATAGAATAATCTCATGGGTTTGGATCCCACAAACCCAACAATACAATGGTACTTCTGTTTATGTCAACCCTTTCTGAATTGAACTCCAAGCTTCCTGCGAAGTGAGGAGTAAAATTATTCAAGTGCGTTGACAACAGGGCCACAGGCCTATATAGATATATATAATATACTCAGCAGCACTACCAAAACTCCGAACAAATGGTTCAAATGGCCAGTATTAGTGTTCTTGACAAATAAGGTTTGGCTTCATATGCAAAATAAAGAATGACGGCGCATTTGAATATCATGCCAGCATTATCTTGTCTCTTTTCTTCGTGGAAGTGACTATATTTCCTTCCTTTAATAGATGTAGTTTTTGTTTCAAAGAATAATTCAAACTACATTTACCTTGAAATAAGGCCAGTAGTACTGCTAGTACTACAGGAAGCTAAGTACTATGATTCGCATTCTCCTCCTTACTTTTGATCCCCTGCTTTCCTCTGTGTTAACGGCAAGATTTGATCACGCGCCTCAATCACGAAAAGTACGCTTAATCCTGCATAATGAACATGTCAGCACCGGATCTCGACGGCTTTGGGCCGCCGGGGATCGCTCCGGTGTGAGAATAAGTACAGGCCGGAAAAAAGGATTAACAATGGAGGTTGTGTGTTCTAGTGTCTGGAGAGAAAAATATTTTGTTACCTTCTTTGTGTAGTGCCCCGTACCCATATATCATCTCACCAACTTGCATGTTTTCCCCCGATACTTACGTCAGTTAGCTGCATGCACGCTTTATCATACCTTGCTCTACACCCAGTCAACATTATGTCAACTCTTCATTAATGAAGGAGGCTTAAAACGGCTTGACCCATCTAATCAATCAGCCGCCTGTTAAACACCTTTTTAGCTAACCTTTCTTAATAAGCTACTCACCCATAAATTGACACCTATCTTCCACTACCACCTCCAGCCCAAACTTTATCTGAATAATCATTTAGATAATAGCCCAATGCTCCAAAAGTAAAAATGGGTTTGACCCGAAAAACCCGAAATAAATAAGACTCAACCGAAAAACCCAAAATAAATAAGACTCAACCGGCCCCAAATATCCACGGCCCAACATTGCCCCCTAGTCTTTTATTAAACCGAGTGTTTGATAAAAGAGTATAAGAGTCCGGCCCAACCACCAAAAAGAATTCGAATAGATTCGGCCAAGTCCACTTAGAAAACCCAAAACCGAATACGGACCCCAATTCCTCAAATCCACTTGTCAGACGCCAACTCTTCAATTTCAAAAAGGAACCGCCAGCTGTTAACTCTTCGAGTTCAAATCCAGGCACCAAATCTGTATCTCTATCATTACCTTTATTGAATGCGCAGCCTTTGGGTTTCGTGAATTACCGAAAAGACTCCTCTATAAAATTCCCGAATCTCCAACTTAGATAGCTTTATCTGCTCATTTGAATTTCAAAGACTCTCTAATTTCCTTCTTCTTCCGGCTTTTTCTTTCAATCAATCTGTCAACAATGGTTTCCCAAAACACAGAAAACCCTAACTTGGCATCTGAGATCCCTCTATCTACCAATTCGACCGCTCCAAATCCTAGGTCTGCTCCATCTTCTGGCAAAAATCCTGCACCCCCCATCCCTGTACCTCCTCCTTTCAACTTCGAGGATGAGGAACAACACCCCATCGCCAACAGCCCTTCTAAACTGACAGAGGATGACCTCAAACTCATCCGAGAACGTTATCTGATTCTAGACACCCACCATTTGAAAGCACCTGCCCTCTCCAACCGAATGTATCATCGTCCCGACGGCTGGACCGCCATGTCTCTCGTTTTTCTAGAAAAAGGAATTCGATTTCCTCTTCATACTTTCATCATTACCCTTCTAGGGTTCATGGGCGTGGGATTTGCCCAACTGGTCCCCAACTCCTACATCCACATCCTGGCCTTCATTGCTTTCTGCAGTGAGGTAGGGGTCTCCCCCTCCGTTGATTTTTTCTTCACCCTTTTCGTCTTTGGCAAATCTCGTGAACAGGCTTCAAAGTGCTGGGTAAACAAGCCCCAAAACCTAATTCCAAGTTCGGGAAACGTCCTTTGATGGACACGCCTTCGAGCAACAAGAAATGGTATGAAAAATGGTTCTTCGTCAAAGGACCCAAAATCTCTTCGATTCCCGATTGGACCACCTCTGCGCACGCTGCTGCAGATCTTGGCGATCTTCTCGAAGATCGCATAAGGGAGATAGCGAAGCTTATGGAGAAGCTTCCCTTGAAGGAATGGAGCTTCACCCTTCTAAATGAGCACGCCTGGCTATTCAATCACAAATGTAAGTTCCGAACCCAATTCTTGTATAATTTTTCAATTTTTCTTCGATCACTATTCTGAAACATTTTTCTTTGTGTACAGTGTCCTTGATCAGGCCTTCTTCTCCTGATCGAAAAGAATTAGACAAATTTCTTTCTGCTGAGTCAGCCCAAAATCCCCCCGAGGCTCAAGGAACTGAAGTTCAAACCACCATACCCAATACCACTGGAGAGGCAAGCCGACCTCGTCTGAAGAAGAAGGCTATCAAGAAACCGAAACTTGCACCCGTGCCCACCCTCAACGAAAGTCTTCTTGACATGCCTATTACCGAACGCATTAAGATCCTCCATACAAAAAAGAGAAAAGCCAAAGTTGTCCCCCTCACTGTCGAAGATCTGAGGGTTCCTCGTGCAGAACTTGACCAACCAGCTGATGAAGAAGAAGCAGAGGCCAATTCTCCACTTAAACGAAAGAGAAAAACTTCGTCTGATAACCAATCGATCCCACCAGTCGACCTTCCAATAAATTCCGAACTTCCTCCACCCAATCAAACAATACCTTCCCCTTAACAATCAACCCCTCCTTACTTCGGATCGACGTCTGGAGCGTCTTGATCGCCCAGCCTGTGGCCTGACCAGAACGAGGAATTCCCTCTGCACCTCTACAACTCTTTCATTCTGGACACAGACAACCATCGGTTCGACAACAGTTCTATTTCGGATCTGATGGAAGAAGGCCTAGCTAATCAGGCCCGAGTAAGTAATTCATTACTTATCATTTTTATACACGAATTTTCTCGTATAACTTTTCTCCTAATTTAAAATAATTGCAGGCGAACGGGATCTTCGGGCATCTTTACCAAAGATATAAAGAAGCTTAAGCCGAAGAAGAGGCGGCTCGAAGAGAAAATGCCATCCTAAGGTCTGCCTTGGCCAAGGAGAGAAGCGAACATGAGAATACTCTTTTCAACTCCAAGGGTCTTTAGAATGACCTCCTCAAATTAAAAGAACAATTAACCGCTTCTGAAGCCCTTCAACAAGCAACTGTCCAACGAAACGAAGATTTGCAAGGGGCTAACGAGCGGTTAATTCAACATAACCGAAACCTAACCCTATCCGTATCCGAAGCCAAAAAATTGGAAGAGCGCCATCTTGACCTCCGGGGCAAAGTCGAGAAAGAGCTTCGTGATTTAAAATTAGCCGGCCCCCCGCTTACCGAGGATCTCCGCAAACAAATACAGGTTGACTATTGCAAATCTGCTGAACTCACAAACGAATTAGTTCAAATGTATTATGAAGGCTATGAGGCAGCCCGAAGCAACGGTAAAGCTAAATTAGCCGCTGTTGCTGTAAACCCATTACTCCTTGATTCTTCTGAAGACGAAGACGAGGAGTAACGCCGATGACAATCTATCCTTCATAAATTTGTATAAATTTCAACGATAATGTAATTGCCTTTGTTTAATGAAATATATCTTATCCCTTATTACTTCTTTTCAATTTTAATTATACTGTTACAATATACAATCTGAGCTTAACACTTCAAAGTAACAATGTAAGATGAGACTTACTCATTACCGAAGAATATTATATGCCATTGTTAGAATGATCATCGGGCTTTCAATAAGGATATTTGCTCCGAAGAACTTATAATGTCATCCAGCCTTATAACAATTCGGTAATTCCGTTCTCTCCGAGAGCCAAAGAGGTCAGATTAGAAATATTCTCTTTACCGTCATAAGGTCGAAGGAATCCATCCTTATAACTGGTGACCTCGTTCTCTCCGAGAGTCGAACGGGTTCCACCCAAAAAAAAAATATTACACTTCGCTACGAGGAGTCGAAGGGATCCAACCTTATAACTGGTGACCACGTTCTCTCCGAGAGCCGAATGGGCTGGACCATCAATAGTTCGCTTCGCTACGAGGAGACAAAGGAATCCAACCTTATACCAAGCTGACAACCTCGTTCTCTCCGAGAGCCGAACAGGTTCAACCCAAAAAATATTCCACTTCGCTACGAGGAGTCGAAGGGATCCAACCTTATAATTGGTGACAACGTTCTCTCCGAGAGCCGAACGGGTTGGACCATCAATAGTTCCCTTCGCTACGAGAAGACGAAGGAATCCAACCTTATACCAAGCTAGCAACCTCGTTCTCTCCGAGAGCCGAACAAGTTCAACCAAAAAAATATTCCACTTCACTACGAGGAGTCGAAGGGATCCAACCTTATAACTGGTGACCACGTCCTCTCCGAGAGCAGAACGGGTTAGACCATCAATAGTTTGTTTCGCTACGAGGAGACGAAGGAATCCAACCTTATACCAAGCTGGCAACCTCGTTCTCTCCGAGAGCCGAACAGGTTCAACCCAAAAAATATTCCACTTCGCTACGAGGAGTCGAAGGGATCCAACCTTATAACTGGTGACCACGTCCTCTCCAAGAGCCGAACGGGTTAGACCATTAATAGTTCGCTTCGCTACGAGGAGACGAAGGAATCCAACCTTATACCAAGCTGGCAATCTCGTTCTCTCCGAGAGCCGAACAGGTTCAACCCAAAAAATATTCCGCTTCGCTACGAGGAGTCGAAGGGATCCAACCTTATAACTATCAAGAAGAAAATCCATCATTGGAGAAAAAAGCCACTTTATTGATAATTGTCATAGTAATTTTAGACTTCCGGACTTTGACACTGGCTCTACTGAAAATATTTGCGGAGCCTTCCAGCATGCCAAGTATTCTTAATCTCAGACCCATCTAAGGCTCGCAACCGATAAGTCCTGGGCTTCGGTACGCTAACGACTTCATAAGGGCCCTCCCAATTTGGCATGAGTTTACCCATATTCTGAGGTGTAGAAGCCTTCACCTCCCGAAGAAAAAAATTCCCAACTTCGAATCTCCGAAGTTTTACCCCTCTGTTGTAGTATTTAGCCACACAACGTTGATATGTAGCCAATTTTATCAAGGCTACCTCTCGGACTTCTTCGAGCAGATCTAAGTTAACTTTGAGTCCCTCATCATTGTACAATTCTTTAAACTGACTGACCCGAAGACTTGTAGATCCAATTTCCACCGGAGCTAGAGCATCAAAACCGTATGCCAGCCTAAATGGGGAATCTCCCGTTGTAGTCCTTGACGTAGTTCGGTAAGCCCATAGCACGCTAAGTAATTCTTCAGGCCATCTTCCTTTGGCGTCATCTAGCCTTCTTTTGATCCCATTTAAGAGTATTCTGTTAGTCACCTCGACTTGCCCATTAGATTGTGGATGAGCAACTGAAGTCTTCCGATGCTGGATTCCTAACTCCTTCAAGAATGCCTCAAACTTTGATCCCACAAATTGGCGTCCATTATCTGAAATTACCACCATGGGAATACCAAATCGGAATACCACTGACTCCTTCAGAAACTTTAAGCATTCTTGCTCTGTGATCAGCCGAAGCGGCTTCGCCTCTACCCACTTAGTCATATAATCAATTGCTACTATAACAAAACTAACTTGACCTTTCGCTTTCGGGAGTGGACCCAATATATCTACCCCCCAGATAGCAAAAGGTATAAGAGATAAAACTGAGTATAGCTCTTCTGGTGGCTGATGTGGGATTGTACTATTCAACTGGCATTTCGAGCATTTCTTCACATAATCAGTAGCCTCTTTGAAAATCGTTGGCCAATAAAAACCTTGACGAAGCACTTTATACGCTAACGACTTTGCAGCCATGTGATCACCACAGATACCTTCATGAACCTCTCGAAGGGTATATTCTGCTTCAGACGGAACCAAGCACTTCAGCAATGGAGAGGAATAAGCCCTTCGATACAGATCTCCATCAATAAGTATGAAATTTGCACTTTTGTATCTCACCTTCTTAGCCAACATCTGATCTGAAGGTAGTACGCCATCTGCTAGGTAGTTTATGTATGGGGTCATCCAACAATTAGAACGCTCCACGCACATTACTTCCCCATGCCGGATGCTAGCTTGTTTCAGGATTTCCAAGTAAAATGTCCCGTCAAAAGCGCTTGATTCAGTAGTAGCCAGCTTCGACAATGCATCGGCGTTTGAATTATTAGTTCGATCAACACCTTGAAATTCATAAGAGCCGAAGTATTGAAGTCGATCTTTCAGTTCTGCAAGATACTTAACCATTTTGGAGCCTCGAGCTTCATACTCCCCCGAAACTTGTTTGACGACCAGTTGAGAATCACTGTAAATAATCAACTTCTGAACCTCTAGACTATGGGCCAGGCGCAATCCTGCTAGCACCGCCTCGTACTCAGCTTCATTATTCGTTGCCCTGAATTCAAATTTGATAGCTTGTTGCACTCTGAATCCTTCCGGACTTGTCAGAATGATCCCAAGCACCACTAAGGTCCGAAGTATAAGATCCATCGACATATAAGGTCCAAGAATCGTGTGCCTGCTGAAGTGTAGCCACCATTTCCGTAGATCCCTCCACTTCGTTTAGGCTCCCATCAGCTTCGAAAAACGAGCACTCTACCACAAAATCGGCCAAGGCTTGGCCTTTAATAGCTGTCCGTGGATAGTAAGTACTCTATGAAGAATTGAGATAATTCCATCGTCCACGTAGCAAGTCTCCCCGAAATATCTGGCTTCCCCAGCACCTTCTTTAGTGGCTGATCTGTATATACCACTATTACCCGTCCTTGGAAGTACTGCCGAAGCTTTCTACTAGCAATGATCAAAGCAATGGCAAACTTTTCAAGGTTTGGATACCTTGTTTCTGCGTCCCTGAGGGCATGGTTCACATAGTAAACCGGGTGCTACTTACCCCAACCTCACGCACCAAAACTGCTCCTACGGCCAATGAACTTGCAGCCAGATACAAATACAAAGGTTCAGTAGGAACTGGCTTCACCAATAGAGGTGCCGAAGATAAGTACTTCTTGATTCCTTGGAAAGCTTCTTCGCACTCCAAAGTCCATTGGAATATTTTCGTATTCTTCGGCCCTTTCAATGTATTAAAGAACAGCAAGCATCTCTCTGCCGATTTAGACATGAACCTCCGCAATGATGCTATTCTATCAGTTAAACGCTGGACATCCTTGTACGACTGTGGTGATTTCATGTCTAAGATAACCTGTATTTTCTCTGGATTGGCTTCGATACCCCTTTTGCTGATCAAATATCCCAAAAACTTGCTTGCTCCCAGCCCGAAAGTGCATTTAGTCGGATTCAGCTTCAAATCATAATGTCGAACTGTCTGGAAGCACTCCTTCAGATCGTCCAGATGACCCCGAACAGACATACTTTTCATAATCATGTCATCAACATAGACTTCCGTATTCTTTCCTAGCTGCTTCGCGAAGACGTGGTTCATCATCTTCTGGTAAGTAGCTCCCGCATTAATCAAACCGAACGTCATTTTCTTGTAGGCATACACCGACCGATGAGTAATGAAAGCTGTCTTCGGTATATCCTCCTTGCACATAGAAATTTGATAATATCCCGAAAAAGCATCCATGAAGCTAAGCAAGGCATACCCCGAAGTTGCATCAATAAGTTGGTCAATATGAGGAAGAGGATAGAAGTCCTTAGGACACGCCTTATTCAGATCAGTGTAGTCTATACAAACTCGCCATTTTTCATTATGCTTTTGTACCAGAACCACGTTTGCCATCCACTCCGGGTAGTCAATTTCGAAGATAAAGTCTGCAGCTAATAACTTGGCGATCTCCTCATCAATTACTTTCTGTCTTTCTGGCGCGAAAATCCTTTTCTTCTGCCGAACTGGCTTCTTAGCTGGATCCACTTGCAATCTGTACTCAGCCACCTTCCGACTCACCCCAGGCATGTCACTAGGAACCCAAGCGAAGACATCGGCATAACACCGAAGTAACTCCATCAAATTTGTTCGGTAAGGCTCTGGCAATCCCGAACAGATTTTCACAGTCTTCTCTTTCCTTCCCGGAACTAACTCGATATCTTCGGTCTCCTCTGCGGGCATGACTAATGGTTTCGTTCCACTCTCTGTAAATGGTTCCATTTCAATGGCAATGGTATGTTTCTGTTTGCTGACTCCTACTCCTGAAGTGATCAGAGCATTTCGATAGCACCTCCTCGCCAAGTCCAGATCTCCTGCGACTTCGCCAACTCCCTGGGACGTAGGAAACTTTATTTTGAAGTGGAAAATTGAAGTAACTGCCTGCAAAACTGTTAAAGTAGGCCTCCCCAAAATGGCATTATAAGCTGAATCTACATGTACGATGTAAAATTTACACATGATTTGAACCTGTTGGGGAACCATTCCGAAGATAACTGGTAGTTCAATGGTTCCGGCTACTTTGACTGGATTGTTGCTGAAACCATATAAAGGGGCCTCCTGCCCAATTTCTATCTTCTGTCCATCTACAGGCATCCTGTGATAAGCATGAGTATATAGAATATCTACCGAAGAGCCATTGTCGATCATCATTCTCTTCATATCCACCGAACTGACTTGTGCAGTGATCACCAAGGCTCCTTCGTGTGGTTCGATAGGCTCTGAAGGGAAATCCTCATCCGTGAAAGAGATTACGGAACCCGGGTACGCCCTTTCGGCTTTCAGAGGCTTATCTGCCAGAGTCATCACCCAGTCCAGATATCCTCGTCTTTTCTTCCCTGTAACCTTACCCATGTTTCCCCCAGAAATCATATCTACAACATGTCGTGCCGCTTGGTTCGGCACGGGTTGGACCGGCTGGGTAACTTGTGCTAATTCCCTCTCCCTAGGTTGTTCCCTCTGCCGTTCTCGCCCTGCTACATACTGTACCAGAGTACCATTTTAAACTTTTCTCTCAATGAACTCCTTCAAACTCCAGCAGGAATTTGTATCATGCTCGACTGCCCGGTGATAATTACAGTATAAGGCAGGATCTCCGGACCCTAGTCGGGGATTATTTTTAGGTGGTTCGAAGTACGGTTGGTTTTTTATCTGTTCCAAAATAGTAGCCCGATCTGTGTTGAGCTGCGTATACACCTTATTCACCCTATGGGTCGGAACGGGCGGACGATTTGCCTGGGGTGTCCAGTTATCATTATTGCCGCCACTTTTCCTCTGACCACCATTAGCTGATTCCTTCCCCTTTTCCTTTGCTCTCTTCGAAGAACCCTGTTTCAAACTATCCATGGCCTTTTCTACCACGATGAAGCCTTCGGCTTTCTCAAACGCTTCGGCCAAGCTTTTCGGATGTTTGAACATTAACTTCTTTACCAATTTTTCTGACTTCACCAGATCTAAGCCATTCCGAAACAACCCTACTGCCTGAAGATCGTTGAGATCTGAAACCTGCCCCACAGCTTCTCTGAACCTTTTCACGTATTGCCCCAGGGTCTCGCTCGAATACTGCCTTATCTGAGCCAATGATCCCGTGGGCCTTTCTATTCTCTTATTGCTCCCGAAGCGAGCATGGAACTTGTCACACAGATCTGCCCATGACGCAATCGAATCCGAAGCCAGAGTCCCCATCCACTGCCTTGCGTCTTTTCTCAACTGTCAGTCCAAATGTCTGACACTTAGCCGCATCCGAATAGTCGTAATAATCCATCAGTCTGTCAAATGCTTGGCTGTGGTCGTATGGATCCCCAGAACCGTCATAACTTTCCATATGAGGTAGCTTCTTGCTAGGTTTGCTTTCTCCTTAAGAATTTCCGATGAAAAAGGGGACGTCTTTTTGTCCGAAGTCTCCTTTCCTTGCTGAACCTCCGTTAGCTGCTTTCGAAGTTCTTTCATCTCTTTCGCCAGGTCCTCTACTACCCCGGGTGGCGAAGCGACTTCTTTCACTGGAGAGTTCGTGTTCTTATGTTTAATCCGATTTTTTATATTCGGACTAGACGATCTTAAAGGACTTCGTCTGTTACTTCGGCTGGAGCGAGAACCCCCTGTATGGTGTACCCTCTTCGAACTCTCTGGAGAATAACTTCTTGAACGGCTTCGTCGCCCATCCCTTATCCTGTTCCTATTCAATACGGGGCACCCTTTTCGAAGTCTCGGGAGAATATTCTCGTGACCCACTTCGTCTTCTGTCGGGGTAATGACTACAAAACCAACTTTTCGACTGCCTAAGAATATTGATCTGCCCTTTCTCTTCGTCCTGGTGATCTACCCTGTCTTTCCGATCGAGTGTAACTGGATGCTTCATCTTCTTTCTCAGCCACAAGAACCATCTGTTTAGAAATCTCTTCCCTCTTTTGTAGGAGTGCTTTCAGAGACGTGTCGGTTTCTTGCGCCATCTTCGCCAGGGTAGAGATTTTGTATGCCTGACCTTCTCGGTGTTGGGTCCTAGACGGTGTACCTACCACCCTTTTTCGATCTTTGTCAGAACTTTTGCTGGCATTAGAAAATAACTTCCTCTTGGTATTACCATGATCTCTAGCATGAGGCCCTCTTGGAACTTCTTGTGATCCAAGTCTATCATGGATACTTATCGAAGGACCCAATGTTGGGTTTGTATGTAACGCAATCATGTAATCTAATCACATAAATAGGGCGGAAGCGCAAAAACTAGGTTTTCAAAAATTTATACAAACCCATAACCATGATCATTCTTGTGCATCAATTATCAGTGAATATAGAAGGAGAAAAAATAGAATTATACCTTTGAAGATCCAAGCTTCCTCAGGTACAAGTTCTACTCCTTTGATTCCTTTGATTCCTCTGTAGTGGCTCCTTCCCTTGATCAATGTCAGCCACCCAAATGTTTGGCCTCTAACGGTGATCCACCAAGGAAGATGAAGAACTCAAGAAGATGGGTTATTGACTTAACCCTTGTTTCTATCTCTATAGAATATGTGTACTCCTAACTCTTAGAAAAATTCACGTACCTTATTTATGATATAAGACTCTCTTATATAGATATTAGGTTAACCCTCCTAATCTAATTAGAATAGGGTTTTATTTAATTAATTAATTAAACACTTTTAATTAATTTATATCCTAATCTTATTAGGATTGAGAGAGAGTACTGATATTATATTAATTCCTAAACTCTTTTAGAATTAAAATAATAATAATAATAATATTAATAAGACTCCTCTTATTAATTTATATTTAATATTTCTAAAATATTAAATAATAAACATTAAGCTATTTAATTTATTCTATCACCATAGATTAAATTAATTATAATTAATGCATTATTACTATCATGCCATTTTCTTCTTAAATAATTTTTCTTTCTTTTATGGTGTGACCCTTTCGGTTCTCCATATTAAACCGGTTGTGAATAAATTAATTAGAACAATTCTAATCTTATTTAAATAAATAAATTAAACTAATAATCTATTTAAATAAATAACATTTATTCTACAATAGGGATAAGCCTCCCTAGCGATCAACGACTTTCTAGATAATATAGATTTCAACATTAATCATAAAAGAACCTGTGAGTTAATAGTTACCGTACAATTCAATCCTTCCACCATACAATGTCCCAATTAAATATAAGACATGGATTTACTGTCAAGTCTTAATTTATTTAATCATATGTATTTCGATTAGAAAATGCACAACTCCAAATAATGCAAATTAGAAATCTCTTTCTAATTTCATTCTACCTTGGCCAAGGATTCCTGGGTTGTCATTTAACGAATCACATAGGACATATCTCCTCTTTTACTAGAGGTGGTAGATTCTTTATTGATCATTCATTATCTCCATATATAACTCATTATACCCAAGCATACCCTATATATGCCTTAAAAGGCCTTAAGAAATTAGTCAAAGTATAATTTGTTACATACAAGATACTATGATGATCTCAAGTCCAAGGATCACTTGTACTACTATCACATTAGGAATTCCTATTGACAGGCGAGTAAAACTCCATTAGGTATTCCATAACGAGTCACGTTCAGTGAACTTATTCTCCAATAAGCACCTACATACTTGCTTTAGTGTCTCCACACAAATGACCATGAGATCAGTCATCCTCATCCAATGAGCAAGCAACATATGTACCAATCTATCCGGATTTACTAATCCCCATTTTAGTAATCCCACAATTGGGACTATTTTAGTTTTTAAGCTTTCTAAGAATTTAGATCTCATTATCATGATCTCATCATGATTCTAAAAGCATTGCTTAAAACTATGGGTTATTTACATATTATAAAAGCAGCACCATGTAGATAATTATATGCCTTAAATGAATGTTTTATTAATAAAGAAATAAGATTGTTTACAAAGTATGTGCTTTATCATCATACATGATTGGCTTGTATGCACACTACTATCAATCTCCCACTTGCACTAAAGCCAATCGCCATGGTATCTCATACCCATCTTCTCTAAATGAAGATCAAACTGCTGTTGTGTTAGAGCTTTAGTAAATGGATCTGCAATGTTGTCTTGAGAGTCCACACGCTCCAAGGTGACGTCTCCTCTTTCAATGATCTCCCTGATCAAGTGAAATCGCCGCAACACGTGTTTAGATTTCTGATGAGACCTGGGTTCCTTAGCCTGTGCAACCGCTCCGGTGTTGTCACAGTATACGGAAACTGCTTCTCCGATGCTAGGAACCACACCAAGTTCAGTTATGAACTTCTTCATCCAAACAGCTTCCTTTGCAGCTTCACTTGCAGCTATATGCTCTGCCTCTGTCACTGAATCAGCAACTGTTTGCTGCTTGGAACTCTTCCAACTCACTGCACCTCCGTTCAAGGTAAACACATACCCTGAAACAGATTTACTGTCATATTGGTTTGTTTAAAAACTTGAATCCGTGAATCCCTCGAGTTTTAATTCAGACCCACCGTAGACAAGAAAAATATCTTTAGTCTTTCTCAAGTACTTTAGGATATTTTTCATTGCCTTCCAGTGCTCTTCTCCTGGATTCGACTGGTATCTGCTTGTTACACTAAGTGCGTGAGCAACATCCGGTCTAGTACATATCATATCGTACATGATAGATTCTATTGCAGAAGTATAAGGGATCTTACTCATACAGTCTCTCTCCTCAGGTGTCTTTGGGGCTTGTTTCTTGGAGACATTTATTCCATGGCTCATCGGCATGAGACCTCTTTTGGAATCTTCCATGCTAAACCTCTTTAGCATCGTATCAATGTACGTTCCTTGGGATAAGCCGAGGATCCTTTTAGATCTATCTCTATAGATCTTTATCCCCAAAATATAGGATGCTTCACCCAAGTCCTTCATGGAGAAGTTTTTAGATAACCAGATTTTAATGGATTGTAACATAGGAATGTCATTCCCTATCAGTAATATATCATCAACATATAATACAAGGAATGATACTGCGCTCCCACTAACCTTCTTGTATACACAAGGTTCATCCTCGTTTTTGATAAAATCAAACTCTTTGATTGTCTCATCAAAACGAATGTTTCATCTACGAGAAGCTTGCTTCAACCCATAAATGGATCGTTGTAGCTTACAGACTTGATTTGTTCCAACTTTTGAGATAAATCCCTCTGGCTGTGTCATATACACATCCTCCTCAAGTTTTCCATTGAGGAAGGTCGTTTTCACGTCCATCTGCCAGATCTCATAGTCGTTGTAAGCTGCAATCGCAAGCAAAATTCGAATGGACTTGAGCATGGCTACTGGTGAGAAGGTTTCATCATAGTCAACTCCTTGTCTTTGTTTGAAATTTTTTGCAACCAGTCAGGCCTTATAGGTCTCTATCTTTCCGTCTACTCCAGTCTTTTTCTTAAAAACCCATTTACACCCAATAGGTTTAATACCTTCAGGTGGTGAAACCAAAGTCCATACTTTATTTTCATACATAGAGTCCATTTCGGATTTCATGGCTTCAAGCCATTTCTCTGAGTCTTTATTACTCATAGCCTGTTCGTAATTCAATGGATCATCATTCATGATGTGTACCTCATCGTCATCCTCTATAACAAATCCATACCTCTCAGGTATCTGCGGTACTCTTCCAGATTTATGAACAGGGTGTGGTACAGTAGGTTCTTCTACTTGGTTAGGTACTTGACTTTGGTCCGTGGTAACTTGTGGTTCTTGAACTTCTTCAAGATATATCTTACTCCCACTGACCCCTTCATGGATAAACTCTTTCTCCAAGAAGATAGCATGTTTCGCAACAAACACCTTTTGATTAGTTGGATGATAGAAATAATACCCTACGATTTCTTTAGGGTATCCCACAAATCTACACTTATCAGATTTAGTCTGTAGCTTATCATTTTTAAACTTTTTGACATAAGCTCCCAAGTCTTAACATGCTTAAGATTTGGTTTCCTCCCTTTCCACATCTCATATGGAGTCTTTGGGGCGGATTTGGTAGGTACCTTGTTAAGTAGGTATGCAGCCGTTTTTAGGGCATATCCCCAGAAGAAAATTGGAAGGTCGGTAAAACTCATCATGGATCGAACCATGTCTAACAGTGTTCGATTTCTCCTTTCAGATACTCCATTTAACTGTGGTGTACCTGGAGGAGTCCATTGTGAGATTATACCATTTTCTCTGAGACAATTGAGAAACTCACTGCTTAAGTATTCTCCACCTCGATCTGATCGAAGTATCTTAATACTCTTGCCCGTTTGTTTCTCTACTTCACTTCTGAACTCTTTGAACTTTTCAAATGATTCTGATTTGTATTTCATTAAATACACATATCCAAATCTTGAGTGATCATCAGTGAAAGTAATAAAATAAGAATACCCACCCCGTGAACTTGTTGTCATAGGTCCACAAACGTCTGTGTGAATCAATGCCAACAACTCTGTAACTCTCTCTCCTTTTCCACTAAAAGGAGATTTAGTCATTTTACCCATGAGACAAGATTCACAAGTTGGATATAATTTATAATCAGATAGCTCGAGGAGCCCATCTTTATGCAACTTGGATAATCTTGTTTCATTGATATGACCGAGTCTACAGTGCCACATATAGGTATAATTAATATCATCTCTTTTTCTTTTCTTAATTTGTTCAATTTGAAATATATTTTCTTGTAAGTCAAGTGTATAAAGTCCATTTCGTAAATTTCCAATACCATATAAAACATCGTCTTTATAAATAGACCAACCATTGTTCTTTATAATAACGTCAAAACCTTCCATATCCAATACAGAAATTGAAATAATATTTTTAATAATATTCGGAACATAATAACAGTTATTAAGATAAATGAATTTGCCCGAAGGCATTGCTAAACAATAAGTTTCTACAGCTAATGCAGCAACTTTTGCTCCATTTCCCACTCGTAGGATCACCTCATCTTTGTTCAGCTTTCTACTTCTGACCAGTCCCTGCACAGTATTACATATGTGAGAACCACAGCCGGTATCCAATACCCAAGTAGAATTATGACTTTCAGAAAAATTAATTTCAATCATAAACAAACCTTGATTGGAAGTCGAAGCTTTTCCAAGCTTCTTCTCTGCTAGAAACTTCTTGCAGTTCCTCTTCCAATGTCCCGGCTCATTGCAATGAAAGCACATTCCTTTAGCTGGTTCAGGTTTCTTTTGCTCATTTTCTTTCCCTTTTCCCTTAGCCTTCTTAGATTTCTTCTTTTCAGAAGACACCTTGGGCCTCTTCCTTTAATTGGAAGAATCCACCATCAAGACATGGTTCTTCTTGGATGAGAAGTGACCTTCTGCAGTTTTCAGCATGTTAAGCAGCTCAGGCAAGCTGACATCTGGCTTATTCATGTGAAAATTAACCACAAACTACGAGAAGGTCTCAGGGAGTGACTGCAAGACCAAGTCTTGACTCAACTCCCCATCCATGACGAACCCAAGCTGTCCAAAGCGTTTAATCAAATTGATTACCTTCAGAACATGAGTCTCGACGGCAGTGCCCTCGGTCATCCGAGATCGGAAGAGCTCCTTAGATATCTCATATCTAGCAGTCCTTGAGGTGAAGCACCATACAACTCCTTGAGGTGAAGCAGCATAGCAGGAGCATCCATTTTTTCGTGCTGACGCTGAAGCTCGTTATTCATGGATGCGAATATGATGCATTGAGCCACAGATGCATCATCTTGCCACTTATTGAAAGTGGCAATCTCTTCCTCAGAGGCTGTTTCTAAAACAGATTCAGGGATAGTGGAATTTAGGACATAAGAAATCTTTTCAGCAGTGAGAACAATTCTTAGATTTCTTAGCCAGTCCTCATAATTCGGGCCGATAAGCTTATTTGCATCAAGCATGCTTCGTAGTGAGATTAGTGATTTTGATATTTTTAAAATTCTGCATGTGAAAAGACAACATTTTAGCATACATTCATTTTATTAATTTTGCATACCAAAATAAATTTAGGTCTTTATTTTAAATTGGCATCTCCCACTATTTTCATCAAACTATATTACCCTCACTTATATAGTTCGACAACATCTAATTAAAGATTTGCTAGTGAGATTAAGGATTCCATTTCAAATGTATATAACCTTGTGGATAGCACAACAAGCGATATACAAATAAATAGATAGACAACTCTTGTCAATTACATCACCATGTAACTCCTTTTATTTTGCCTCTTAAATCATAATGGTCATGTGTGTGCACATCCGAATTAAAATGATTTAAGTTAAGTCCAGCCTAGCACTTCCATAAATTCAAAAAGAAAAATTTTCGTCCTTGTGGATAGCACAACAAGACTAGATCGTTCAATTTTCTTGATAAGCATCAAATGTGATTAATTAACATCTTAAATATTCAATACTCGCTTTGTAGATAGCACAACAAACTCATATTAAATATTTAATACTCTATTAATTAATCATGCTAGAAGGCGACGTTCGATATTCCAAATATCATTTGAACGCTTCAGACTTAATATTATTTCTTTGAGGGGTTTGTTATTTTTTGTCTCATCTTGTTTAGCGCTCATGCACACACACACACACATATATATATATATATATATATATATATATAAAATACAGGTCATTTTATTAAACATGCGAAGCATGTTTGCATAAAATATAATATATATAATATTTAGCATGCAATATAGAATACTATATTCTATCCGAATTGATTATGGACTTTTATTCTAGTTTGGTTCACTAGAGCCACCAAGTGAACCAAAAGGTCAAACCTAGGAGTGCAAGAATTTAAATTTTGAATGTAACTATTACATTTAAATCCGGGCTCCATACAAATGGGTTTTCACGCGCTCCTTGTTCCTTGGTCTCCAATTTCTTCAAAATAATTCTAACTATCTCTATTACATTAACTATTTAAAATTAAATAGAAATCTTGATCAGCAGTCAAGGAAAAGTACATAGAAAGGAGATGAATTTACATCGAAAATAAAACTAGAGAGGACGAGGTACGCAGACCCCATTTTATAAAACTCATTCATTCAAGCATTCAACTAAAATAAAATCCAATCACATTGGTCATAGTCCATAATCAATCCCTTTTATTACCATACATATCATCATACGTATCAATAAAACTTATTCATCTCATGAAAATAAATTCATTCCATATATGTATTAATATCAGTTAATGGGCAAAAGTTTGCTAAACTTTGTTTTTGAAAAAATAAACTCCTTTATTTCATTCAAAAATAATTTCAAATTAAACTCTTTAATTTTAGCAATTCTAAAATCTCATTTCATATAAAATAAACATCTTTATTTTAAACCTTTATTAATTAAATAAACCATTCATTTAATTAAATAAAAAAAAAAATTCAGTTCCTGTCCAGTGGCGCAGCTGCGCCAAGAATGTAAAGGGAACCGGCGCAGCTGCGCAGCATGAAAACCAGGAACAGTAACCGGCGCAGCTGCGCAACAATATTGCCTTGTACCGGCGCAGCTTCGCAGAATCTGAAAAATTTTTGTTGCCCAGAACTCGATCCAATCGCATATCATACATGTATGGAATCACATAGACTGATAATTAGCACAAGATTGGCTTTGATACCACTGTTGAGTTTGTACGTAACGCAATCATGCAATCAAATCACATAAATAGGGCGGAAGCGCAAAAATTAGGTTTTCAAAAATTTATACAAACCCATAACCATGATCATTCTTGTGCATCAATTATCAATGAATATAGAAGGAGAAAAAATAGAATTATACCTTTGAAGATCCAAGCTTCCTCAGGTACAAATTCTACTCATTTGATTCATTTGATTCCTCTGTAGTGGCTCCTTCCCTTGATCAATGTCAGCCACCCAAATGTTTGGCCTCTAACGGTGATCCACCAAGGAAGATGAAGAACTCAAGAAGATGGGTTATTGACTTAACCCTTGTTTCTATCTCTATAGAATATGTGTACTCCCAACTCTTAGAAAAATTTACGTACCTTATTTCTGATATAAGACTCTCTTATATAGATATTAGGTTAACCCTCCTAATCTAATTAGAATAGGTTTTTATTTAATTAATTAATTAAACACTTTTAATTAATTTATATCCTAATCTTATTAGGATTGAGAGAGAGTACTGATATTATATTAATTCCTAAACTCTTTTAGAATTAAAATAATAATAATAATAATATTATTAATAAGACTCCTCTTATTAATTTACATTTAATATTTTTAAAATATTAAATAATAAACATTAAGCTATTTAATTTATTTTATCACCATAGATTAAATTAATTATAATTAATGCATTATTACTATCATGCCATTTTTTTCTTAAATAATTTTTCTTCCTTTTATGGTGTGACCCTTTAGGTTCTCCATATTAAACCGATTGTGAATAAATCAATTAGAACAATTCTAATCTTATTTAAATAAATAAATTAAACTAATAATCTATTTAAATAAATAGCATTTATTCTACAATAGGGATAAGCCTCCCTAGCGATCAACGACTTTCCTAGATAATATAGATTTCAACATTAATCATAAAAGAACCTGTGAGTTAATAGTTACCGTACAATTCAATCCTTCCACCATACAATGTGCCAATTAAATATAAGACATGGATTTACTGTCAAGTCTTAATTTATTTAATCATATGTATTTCGATTAGAAAATGCACAACTCCAAATAATGCAAATTAGAAATCTCTTTCTAATTTCATTCTACCTTGGCCAAGGATTCCTGGGTTGTCATTTAACGAATCACATAGGACATATCTCCTCTTTTACTAGAGGTGATAGATTCTTTATTGATCATTCATTATCTCCATATGTAACTCATTATACCCAAGCATGCCCTATATATGCCTTAAAAGGCCTTAAGAAATTAGTCAAAGTATAATTTGTTACATACAAGATACTATGATGATCTCAAGTCCAAGGATCACTTGTACTACTATCACATTAGGAATTCCTATTGACAGGCGAGTAAAACTCTATTAGGTATTCCATAGCGAGTCACGTTCAGTGAACTTATTCTCCAATAAGCACCTACATACTTGTTTTAGTGTCTCCACACAAATGACCATGCGATCTGTCATCCTCATCCAATGAGCTAGCAACATATGTACCAATCTATCCGGATTTACTAATCCCCATTTTTGTAATCCCACAATTGAGAACTATTTTAGTTTTTAAGCTTTCTAAGAATTTAGATCTCATTATCATGATCTCATCATGATTCTAAAAGTATTGCTTAAAACTATGGGTTATTTACATATTATAAAAACAGCACCATGTAGATAATTATATGCCTTAAATGAATATTTTATTAATAAATAAATAAGATTGTTTACAAAGTATGTGCTTTAGTATCATACATGATTGGCTTGTATGCACACTACTATCACCCAACCTATCTTTCACCGAGATTCTTTGCAAAGAAGAATTAGCAGTCGTCGACTGTCCTTCGGCTAGTAACCGTCTTAGTGTTCACCATAGCTTCCGATGTAAGATACTCAACGTTTGTAATTGAAAACCAGAAACACTAGAGCCCCTCCTTCTAGCGCCAATGTTAACGCCAAGATCTGGTCACGCGCCTCAATCACGAAAAGCACGCCTAATCCTGCACAATGAACACGTCAGCACCGGATCTCGACGGCTTTGGGCCACCGGAGATCGCTCCGGTATGAGAATAAGTACAGGCCGGAAAAAAGGATTAACAATGGAGGTTGTGTGTTCTAGTGTCTGGAGAGAAAAATGTTTTATTACCTTCTTTGTGTAGTGCCTCGTACCCATATATCATCTCACCAACTTGCATGTTTTTTCCCCGATACTTACGTCAGTTAGCTGCATGCAGGTTTTATCATACCTTGCTCTACACCCAGTCAACATTATGTCAACTCCTCATTAATGAAGGAGGCTTAAAATAGCTTGACCCATCTAATCAATCAGCCGCCTGTTAAACAACTTTTTAACTAATCCCTTCTCTAATAAGCTACTCACCCATAAACTGACACTTGTCTTCTACTACCACCTCCAGCCCAAACTTTATCTGAATAATCATTTAGATAATAGCCCAATGCTCCAAGAGTAAAAATGAATTTAACCCGTAAAAACCCGAAATAAATAAGAGTCAACCGGAAAACCCGAAATAAATAAGACTCAACCTGACTCAAATATACACGGCCCAACACTCCATGCCCAAAATTTTGTTATTCACACTTGAACTTTTTGCAGTAACAAGTAAAAACCTTGAAAAAGTAGCCTTACCCAATTCAGAGGCATCTTGCCCATCTTCTGTATAGCCCCTGATATCCATCAGTTCGTCGAACCATAACAAACATCCACTGCCACCTTCTCTGATATCTGCAGTTGCATAAGCTGTACAAGAGCAGTTCTTGGAGCACACCTTTTCACATTCCTCAAGGTTCATGTTCATGTTATACCACGCGCGTTGTGTGTCTGGCAATTTCACACCCGAATACTTTATAAATCCGTCTTCATTTGATTCCCACAATCCAGTAGAGTTCTGCGGATGCATCCGTTAGACCAATCTGCTGCTTCCCATTTTTCTGGAAATACGCGGTTAGTAAAACTACCCGGAGACGGATCATCAGCACTTTTCCATGAGGTGTAGTACCTTTCCAGGCCGGTTACCAAGTCTATTCCAAATTTCATGCCGGGTAGTATATTATTCACAGGATAATCAAAACTCTGCCACACATAATTTACAGGGTCCCCGTCGTCATTTTCCTCCCTAAACACAAGATTTCCCGTGTCTAATAGCTGAGCCACTTGATTCTTCAAAAAGCTTGGCGAATTAGATGACCAAATTATGCTATTACTACCATCAACAAGTAGTAGAATGGCCTTAGAATCAACCCTTCAACACCGCTGTGGTGTTGGTGATTGGAGTCTCTCTATTAGCCATGCCATATGCCCAAGTATCGTTTTGTGGAACTACGGGGGCTAAAAAATCCGAGTTCGAATCCTCCACTTGCTGATACAATGTTGTAGCCATCTCTAATGGTTTGATTTGGTCTTATGGTGTCTACTGCGGTGGAGGAGGGCATAAGATGGAGAATAATAAAGTGGAGCCAAACAAAAATAATGGTAGCAGTGCCTTCCATAATGTTGATTTGCTCATTCCTCTCTCATCAGGTAGGTACAGTAGTCATTACCAGATCACACTCTACTCTTAAATTGGTTGACCTAGCTAGCTGTCAACGGTCCATTGATTTTGTAAGTATAGTAGCCTTTCTTTATGGACCGGCATCTGGATAAACATTTGGCCAGGTCAAATGTGTATAAGATCAATAAGTACCAAGTCGTAGTAGAAATGGAAGTGTGATTATCCCATTTTACAGAAACACTCTCAAACTGATAGAGGACACATTAACTTTATGCAATATAATCAAGAATCTGGTGAGGGTATAATCAAGATAGTTGTTAGGGTCATAGAGAGTACTCCTTTTTCGTCAAACTAGTAAAAATTGTAAAAGCTTTACTCATCATAATAATTTACAGGTGTCAAAAAATTTAAATCCTATCTGGGGTCCAAAATTGTAACACTCAAATAGTTGGATGAAGACGATTCAGGCATGCTCGCTGAGGAGTCTCCTTCATGATGTTTCCTCTCAATGAAAAATCCAGGCTGTTTAGGCTCGGGCAGGGCAATTTCACTAGTTAGCATTAGAACCACAGTTGACATGCTTGGCCTATCTGCAGGATATTGTTGCACACATAATAACCCTATTTGGATAGCTCGAAACATTTCAAATTGAAATTCAGTGCTCGACTTCACGATCTCCCCATCAATTAGTTCCGAAAGTCTGCCTTTTGTATAAGCTCCCCATGCCTAAACAATTTGGTGTCATTTTAGTACTAGTTTTTAAACCATAACAATATAGGCAGTAAGACCACCTAAAAATATTCTAGGGTCTAAGCACTTACATGTCCAAGAAGGTTATGGTTGTGGTCTGGATGAAAGAAATTTCTGTTTCTCTTCCCATTTACTATCTCTAACAGCAATACACCAAAGCTATAGACGTCAGATTTCACTGAGAATAATCCATCAAGTGCATACTCAGGGGACATGTAACCACTACAAGAAAGAGAATTAAGGAAGAAAAAAAAAACACTAGGAATCAGCTTTCGAATAATGGAAATATTGGTTTCTAGAGTTTAAGAGATTCTTACTATGTTCCAACTACTCTTGTTGTATTGGCTCCAGTTTCACTTCCTCCGCAAATTCTAGCCATGCCAAAGTCTGAAATTTTTGGGTTCATCTCATAATCGAGTAGAATATTGCTGGCTTTGAGATCCCTATGAATGATCCGTAATCTGGAATCCTGATGTAGATAGAGAAGCCCCCTAGCAATGCCATTTATGATGTTATAGCGCTCGGGCCAATCCAGTTTCTTGCTTTGTTTTTTATCTGTCCAATTTGTCATCCAAGTTAATTGACTATGCTGTATTTGGATCATGTATATAGAATGATCCCTCGGGAAAGATATTAATTTCCAATGATATAGTACTTCAGACTATGAAATTGAAGAAAAAATTATACTAATATTTTGAGGATAAATATACCAAAAATAAAGGAATCTAAGCTTTTATTGGGCATGTATTCATAGATCAACATCCTTTCGCCTTCCTCAATGGAATATCCGAGAAGTTTCACAAGATTTCGATGTTGAAGTTTGGCAATGCATGAAACTTCATTTTTGAACTCTTTCAACCCTTGTCTTGAATCCTTTGAGAGCCTCTTTACAGCTATTTCTTTTCCATTATCGAGCATGCCCTGAAAATGACCATTGTGATACTTTCATATTCTGCGATAGGAGTGCATGCTACAATGTTTTAAATGAATCAAATAGAGGAAGTAAGACGATGTACCATGAATGAACATCACACCAACTACCCTATCAGCGGTTATAGTTAGGCATAACGTTGACTTCATAGATATTTTTAAGCAAATGCATGTACAGTAATGAGTTCAAAACTTTTCATTCAGTTTTATCAAACAACGTCTTAGTATGAAGAGTTCTACGTGTTGTTAAAGATGTCTGAATCTCTTGATATTGTCTGTGTAGCATACTAGCATAAATTATCTTCCTATGTTTTGCACAGTTGGGTGATAATTACCTTATAGACAGGCCCAAAGCCACCCTCTCCGAGCTTTGAGTTTATGGAGAAATCATTGGTGGCATCAGCTATTGTTTTGAAGTTGAACAGTGGTAGCTCTAAATCCTCCCCCTCATCTTCATTGCCCCCATAATTTTCAGAATTAAGTCTTGTTATTCCTGCAACTCCAGCATTTATAAGCATATTATAGTGAAGAATAACTAGTACAGAAATGTAACAACATGCAAAACCTACAATATTTGATTGTCAAAAGGCATATAATAAATAGTACCAACAAAAAATTGGGGTTTACTGAAATTATGGGATTTGAATCACTTTGCTAAGAGTTAAATTTTTCTATACAAAACATAAACAGAGTGGTTTGAGATTCATTACCTTCTCTCTTCTTCTTTTTGTTCTTGACTACATACAGGCAGAGGCAGAGGCAGAGGCAGAGCAGCAGTGTTACCGTCAACAGTATGGGGATTAGTATGATCCTTACATTGGATCTCCTACTTTTATCTGGATAGCCAACATTAAACATAATATAATGTCCCTAGTCCCTAGTCCCAAAACTGGAAAAATGTGAAATCGAAACAACAGTGCTAAAATCAGCCAAATTTTACCTAATTCCGAAGCAGCCATTCTTATGTAAAGATCTTGCCCATTTTCTTTTTGCTCCCTAATATCAATAAGCTCATCAAACCATAGCAGGCATCCGCTTCCAGCCATCTCTGATATCCGTATTTGCATAAGCTGTACAAGAGCAGTTGTTCAAGCACATCCTCGCACATTCCTCGAGGTTCATACTCTTGTTAAACCAAGATTTTTGGGTGTCTGGCAATTTCACGCCCGAATGCTTCACAAACCCCTCCCCATCCGCACAAGTCAATGATATCTTCCTAACACATCCATTAGACCAATCTGCTATATCCCATTCCTGTGGGTGTTTGGGCTGAAATCCTCTCAGACACTCGCAGGCAGAGGAGTTGTTAATGTTGCAACTCCCATAAGCGCCACACAATCCATATCGGTCACAATCATCCCTTTGAACAGTCAGATAAAGCTCCCAACGTTGGTTTCGCTCAATCCATACGAATCTTTGAATGTAGCCAAGTGGATGCAGTATCATCCTCATAACAACTGATCTGTTGACAAGTTCATAGTGGTAATACAACTCCTTGTCATTAAAAACAAAATCAAATTTGTAAATCGGATTAGGTTTCAAATTAGGCATGCCACTAAACCGAACACCATTCCATGGTCCAGCCCGGAAATGTACCGCAGAACCTTTCCTGAGAATTAACTGAGGAAATCCATTACGATCAATATGATTGGTATAATCGCCCATAGAAGGGTCCTCCTCGCTCTTCCAAGAACTGTGGTACCTTTCTAGGCCAGTTTCCAAGTCCCACCCAAATTTGCTGCCGGGTAGAAAAGTATTTCCAGGATTATCAAAACTTTGCCATATGAAATTTTCCGGGTCACTGTCACTTTCTTCCCTGATAACAAGATTTCCTGAATCTAACAACTGCGCCACCGGATTCTTGACAGATCTTGATGAATTTGATGACCAAATTGTGTGATCTGAACCATTGAGAATAACAAGATTTCCCTGACTGTCGAGTTTTAAGAGGCCTGAGGTGGTATAAAGGGGAATCTCTCTATTGGCAATCCATACAATTGTCCCTTTTGCAATCTTCTTGTAGGATATACCCAAGTATCGGTTGGTGGAACTACCCGGGTTAACAAATCTCAATTCGAAATCACCACCGGCGGAAACAAGGGTGCTTCCATCTCTAATGGTTTGATTGGCCCTTATGGTGTCTACTGCAGAGGAGTTGATTAAGAGAGAGAATAAAATCAGAATAATTGTAAAGCCTTCCATCTGCTTGCTCATTCTTTTGCTTGGCTTTGAACTTTAATGGTGTAAAGGGCATAAAAGTGTTTTTGGTGGTAAAACTTTCAGGTCTTTCCTCCAAGTAGAAACGAATGTAGTATTTCAAAGTGGGGCGGGGTTGGGCGTGGGGGTGGGGATGGGGTGGGGCCTGTGGCCTAATAATTCTCACGTTCTTTTTCCACACGAAATAAACTACACTACGCTAATCAAAAACAAATTAAGTAGTAATATTATCCGCCGCCCTTTGAATTTTCAAATCTCTTAAACTTGTGGGGCAATCATTAATTCATAAATACTATTCTTTTCATTCGCAATTAACTTACGCTTTAGAGTTAAAATTATATTTTTTTTTATTTGATGTTTGTAGATTTTTAAAAGATATTAATTATATTATTTTTTAAATTATCCCTAAACGTTTAATACTCTCCTTAATGACTCCTTTTTCAACGCTATTTTTTTTCATCTTTTAATATCTTAATGGTAAACTCTCTTTCTCTATCTTGTAATTCTTTTTCCAAAGCTATTTTTTCTATGAGAGTTGTAACTTCCTTAATATTTATGCAAAACACCAAAATATCAGTTAATTAGAAATTGAGAGTACTAGTACTAGGAGTAAGTATCAATTTGTGAGCTTGTAATTCAACTTCCTTGAAATTTCTCAAGAATTATTTGGATTTGTATTATTTAATGCGATTTTTATTTAGGACATGACAACATAGGTGACGGCGGCAATTGATGGGAATTTTTAAAGACTAAAAGACCCTTTGACGGTTATTCATGTGTGGAATGCTTTTAGTCCTGTCTCCGTCTCAGTCTCCGTCAAGCTTGCCTTTAATTAGGGACAGTGGTGGTGTCATACTTTTGTTAGGTGTAGTGTCTCTGTCTGAACACTAATTGGCGTAGCAAGCAGCTGAGTCAAACAAGAAGACTCGCAGGTCCGGTTCTAACATTTTTTCCGCTCCACTACTACCTTTTGGTTTTTTTTCCTTTCCCAGAACTTGCTGGTTGGTTGGTGTAATTAATTTACAGAACAGAAATTAATGTATACCACATCTTCTTCTTGATATAATATTATTAGTAGAAGTATGATTTTGGTTAAATTGTAGTACTAGTAGTGTGATTTTGATTTTATATATATTTACATGTTAAATCTGAAGCAAAAAACATTAAAAGATAAAATGTTATAATGGTGATTCTTATGATAAAATGTTAAATCAACGTTTTTTGTATTAATGCCTTTTTTTGATAATTTATTTTAATTTATAAATCATCAGTCAATCAAACATTTTCGCACTTAATTTTTAACTCTTAAGTCACATTAGTCCCCAACACTTTTTCTTATAAATCATACATTTAAATTAATTTATAATTCACTAATACTTTTTCAATTGGTTGCTAATTTCTTGCTCAGTTTTCAACAAGATGATGCACTCAATTCGGAAAATGCTTTTTATGTCCCACAAAAACAGTGCCATTTTTTGTTGACAAGAGCTATTCATATTCTTTGATAATAATATAAAATGACATTATATCCTCAAATTATTACCATAATTTTATTGTGCTGTTATTATTTTGTTTAGAATAGTTGTGGAACAAAATTACATCTTTAATACTTATTACAGTATTTATAAATGGGTCCTCTTACCATGTGTCCTAAAATCACATGCTAAGCACACAGTTCAAGAGAATAAGTTGAATAGAATGCCGAAAAATGTCAGACTCAACTGACGAAAAATAAACTTTAGAAACGACTTTGAAAGTGAGTGGCAACTTAGAGAGATAGAAGTGTCATTCAACCTTCTTTTTCGCCAAGCAATTGACAGTGTTAATGGATGATGTTTCCGTGAACACAGGTGGAAAGCGGAACCATGGGCGGAGCCAGTGGTAGGCTTTTGGGATGTAGTTTGGCCCAAAATTTATTTATTTTACTAGGTCTACTTATAATTATGTAATCTAAAGTAAATAAGTTAGAATAGCCTTAGTCAGTCCAGCCCAAATATACAATTTTGACATTATAATATCCTTGATCCGCCAAATCCAAATGTATAATTTTGACATTATAATATTCTTAGCCCGTCCCAATTTTTATTCTTCGCCCCTGAGCGGAACCATGTAAATATTATATTTGTGTTCAGCCTTTCTGGTTGTTTGCTTTCCCCGTCTAAAAGGAAGATGGTCTAAAGGCCCTTAGAACTTATATCATACTAGCAGTACCCTCTCACTTGCATACGTAAACTTGTATAAAAACTTAAACCTTTAGAAAGATGCCTCTAAAGGCACTTGGAACTTATATCATGCTAGCAGCACCCGTTGGAAAGATGCTCTAAAGGCATATTTGAGTCACTTCTTATGTTCTTGTTGTTAATATGTAGAACATGTCAGATTGAGCCTATATGTAGGTATGTATGTATGCATGTAGCATTCAACGCACAAGGTGGAAACCATTAACAAACGTGAATAAATGCAAAATTAATTTGATATCCTTAGGTTAGCTGTGGTAACTTCACTTCAATGATGACCATCAGAGATACAAATTACCTCATCGACCTTGTAATAGTATACTGGTGGTATCATCAGTTGAACAAGTTGGACCAGCGCTGGAGAAGTATTCTCTTCCAACTATATTCCTTTCTGTAAAGAAACCAGGTTGTGTAGGCTGAGGCAATGCTCCCTCACCACCAAGCATCATAACCACAGTCGATATGTTTGGCCTATCTTCTGGAGATTGTTGCACACATAACAGACTTATATGGATTGATCGCACCACTTGAGACATATATCGCGAGTCCTGTATGTGTGGATGGACTAGTTCCAGTGACCTGCCTTCTTGATGTAGTCTCCATGCCTAAACAATATCAATCAAGTCATATAATTTATCTTGAGCATGACAGAAATTTGTCCGGATACAAGACTTACATGTCCGAGAAGGTTGTGGTGGTGGTCTCTATGAATGAATCCTCTGTTTCTATCCCCACTCACAATTTCCAGTACTAGAACACCAAAGCTAAATACATCTGATTTTACAGAGAAAAGTCCATCTACTGCATACTCTGGAGACATGTAACCACTACAACATAAATGTTGACCATGATGAAATTAGCAACGGATACATAAAATAAATAAATAAAATAGAGCATTGGATATACTAGGTTCTCTCACTATGTTCCAACGACTCTGTTTGTATTTGCTCCGGTCTCATTTTTTGTGAAACTTCTAGCCATACCAAAGTCTGAAATTTTTGAGTTCATGTCACTATCTAGCAAAACATTGCTTGCTTTGAGATCTCTGTGGATAATTCTCAGTCGAGAATCTCGATGAAGATAAAGAAGGCCACGAGCAATCCCATCAATAATGTGGAAGCGTCGAGGCCAATCAAGTAATGTGCTTCGAGTTTCATCTGTCCAGGATATCATCATAGATAGATTGTCAAAAGACTACATAATGTAAAATTTATGTATTAATTAGCTAGAATGGAGTAAAAGGTCTGGTAGAGCCAAACCAAATATATACGAGTCCAGGCTTTTGTTAGGCATGTATTCGTAAATCAACATCTTTTCATCTCCTTGGACGCAATATCCTAGAAGCCTCACAAGATTCCGATGCTGAAGTTTGGCAATACATCTTAATTCATTCATGAACTCATCAGGTCCCTGCTTAGAGGTTTTTGAGAGTTGCTTCACAGCAATTTCTTGTCCGTCTTCCAGTACTCCCTGAAGATTACCATATGAACGAGGCATGTTTTATTTCTTTCTCTGTTATGATATTAGTGTTGCATTACTCCTCATCTGTACATCTTTGCTTGTAACATTGAGTGTGTGTGTGTGTGTATAAATATACACACATGGATTACTAATCAGCTAGCACTTGAAAAGAACTAGTATATGGGTACCTTGAAAACTGGTCCGAATCCACCCTGTCCAAGCTTATTGTTGAATGAAAAGTAGTTGGTAGCATGAGCTATTGTGGATAAGCGAAACAGTGGTAGCTCAAGGTCTTCTTTCTGGTCCTGGCTCTGGCTCTCAATGCCGTTATCTTGACCCGAATTGCGTCCATGAATCCCTTGTACAAAAATCAGGATTGATTGAAGTTAATGACAGACCTTATTGCTCAGACAAGGTATATAAATTTGTAGAACACAGTCATTTGCTTAGATCTTATAAAGTTGACTACAAAATTATGAAACTCACTTACCTTCTCTTTTGAGCAGTCGATTCTTCTTCTCTTTCCGAATATACACCGCCAGACTCAGACCTAATAGAACCGTTCCCACTAACAATGATAAGCTCATTACGATTGTTTTTCCTTTTTTCCCATTGGATCCAGATTTTGGGACCATCAACTTCTTATCTAAACAATAGTGTATCTCAATACAAAGTGATCAAGAAAAACTCATTTTAATTGTAACTAAATTTATAATCCCCTTGCGAAAGAATAAATCGGCAACAAATTGTCTAAAATTCACGTACCTGACTCGGAGAAGGCTACCCTTACATAAAAATCTTGACCTCCTTCGGGGAATTCTCTAATGTCAATCAGGTCCCCAATCCAATGCAAACACCCACTTTCGCTACCGTTTATGTTTAAACTTGCATAAGCCATACAAGAACAATTCTTCAAGCATTTACTTTCACATTCCTCTAGTGTCATGCTCTCATTAAACCTGGAGGACCGCGTGTCTGGTAATTTAACATGAGAATACTTGCGAAATCCATCTCCTTTATGGCAGTCTAATGCTTTCCTCCGAACACACCCATTGGACCAATCTGCCTTTGCCCAATTATCTTCATATTCAGGCTCAAATCTGTCCAAACAGCTGCATACAGGGCCATTATTAATGTTGCAGCTACCATAAGCACCACATAGTTTATAAGTATCACAATGATCTGTTGGTACGGTCAGATATGTCTGCCAATTCTGTCTCCCCTCAACCCATATCAAGCGCTCCGCAGTGCCGCCCTGATTCAACACAAATATTGTCAAAACCGAGGGGTTGATTAGTTCAAACATATAGTACACCTCCTCCTTATTTGAAACCAATTTGTGTGTGTAAATTGTGTTATTCTTAAATTTTGGCCTGCCACTAAATCCAAGCCCATTCCATGGCCCAGTTTGATACACCTCAACTGAACCTTTCTTTAAAATAATCTGCGGGTACCCAGTAAGATCCAAGTGATATGTGAATTCTCCCGGAGCTGGATCATCACTGCTCTTCCAAGATGAGAGATACCTCTGTAGACCTGTTGCAAAACTTATTCCGAGTTTCATTCCGGGTAACTGAGTATCAGTTGGATAATCGAAACTCTGCCACAAGAAATTCTCTGGGTTTTCATCATTTAGCTCTCTGATAACAAGATTGCCTGATTCCAGAATCTGTGCTACTGGATTCTGGACTGGCGTTGAGGTATTGGAAGAAGCCCATATGATATCATTTGTACTGGTGACAACATTTAGAAATCCTGAATTGTTGACCTTTAATACACCAGAGGTATCCTTGAGAGGGATCTTTCTATTGGCAACCCATACCACAGTTGTTACGGAGCTTTTCTTGTACCATATGCCCACGTATCGGTACTTGGAATTACCAGGGCTGAAAAAGCCCAGTTCAAAACTTCCACCAGACGAAGCAATTCTGTCGCCATCTTTGATGAATTGAGTTGCAGTTATGGTGTCAATTGCGCTACAGATGGTAAGCACACAGGATATGGCAACCATTGCAGCAAAGGCTTCCATTGATTTCCTGGGGCTTCTGCTCATTAATTATGTGCGCCTTTTTTACATAAATTATTGAATCCTTGGGTACAAAATCCCAAGGCTATGTTTTGAAGCTCAAAAGTTTTGTTGTTTCAAAAAACATGCTCGTTATTATAGTACTCTCTTTCCTCCTAAAAAGATTGTTGTTTAATGTTAATGCACACAGATTAAGGAATATAATTAATTTATCTAAGCTAAAATATTATACCACCCTTATTAGTTGTCTCAACCAATTATTCTTTTCTCAATATTTCTTATTCAATTCAACCAATAGTACTTCTTATTTAACCAATTACTACTTGAATTATAGCATTGAATTGAATAAGAATCATTGAGAAGGGAAGAAAGTTTTAAATAGGAAAAAACTTTAAATAAGGGTAAAGTAGAGAAAAAATAGCTAATGTGTATTGATAAACTCAAAACGACAATCTTTTTGAAATAAAAATTACTTCATAAAACGACAATCTTTTAGGAACGGAAGGAGTATTTATTTTAATTTCACACACTTTCAGATATTTAATCTTTTGAATAGACCATTATTCCCTTTTAACGTGAGACCATTAATTCTATAAAGCCATTTATAGTTTAAAATAAGAAAATTATTAATCTTACATTTATCATGAGATTACATAATTGATTATAAATAATTTTAAAATGACAAGGAAATAGTCCATAAGACTATTTAAAACAATCACGGCCTTGGGGGAAAAGAAAAAAGAAATTATATTGTCACATTTTAATTCATTTTTCACATTATATTTTAACATCATCTTTTCCTAATATTAAATATATCTACTAATCTATCTACTAAAGTATATAAAAGTATACTTGATTTTGTTCCTGGATTGTTTTGATACTAATTTTGGTCTCAACTTAGCATTTAATTCTATTAAATTTAATAATTAATGGTCGCATTAAAGATCTTATTTTCCTATTTACTTCTTATTATTCTTTTTCCCTTAATTGTTTGATTAATTGTTTATGAATATTGAATTTTACTCAACTTTGGTAGAAAGATTGTTGGTTTTATTATTATTATTAATTACTATTAAGGGACTCTAAATTTTTATTATTTCTTTTGGTTTGAATAAATTGTTTTTAGGGTTTTCATTTCAGAGTTGTTATTTTTCTTATAATATAATAGGTTAGATTTGCTTTATTTTATTTTATTGATGTAATGATTATTTTATTCTCATATATTTATGAACTTGGTATATATTTCACATATATTTTAAATTTAACTTAAGGTGACAAATCAGTCTGAAGCAACTCAAATGTTTAATGATATGCCAGTAAATCACCTATATTACATACAATTAACTAGATAAACACATGCCAAGGGTTTGACAACTAATTTTTAAAAGCACATAAAAGGTGATAAGTGCAAAATATTCATGATTTTTTATTCATTTATGTTTGGTTTATTGCATGTTTTGTGATATAAATGAACTTATTAGTGTGTTTATTGATTTCAGGGTGAAATGAAGCTTAAGTGATGATACGGGACGATTCGGAGTTGATTAGAAGCAAAATGGAGGATATGAAAATTCGCTGGGCGGGAAAATTTGAAAATCTTGAATTTTTGAAAAATTTTTAAAAGCAGATTTTGGCATCTTTCTACATGAATTTGAATTGATACTTAAATCATATTTAGAACATCTTTTAGACTGAGATTGCTTTTCTTATTGGATTCTATTTCTTTATGAAAACTAGTTATGTTTTGTAATTCCTTTTAGAATTTGGATTTCTAGTTTTCATAGGATTTAGGTCTTTGTCTAGCACTATAAATAGAGGATGATAGTCAAGATTTTAATTCATTCAATCTTCTATCAACTATTATACCTCATTGAAGTACAGACTTGGAGCATGGCAAACTATTTTTTGTATTCAGTTTTAAAGGGAAATGGAACCTTGTGTACAAGTAATCGATTAATTAAGTATTATTATTTATTCCTTATTGCATGAAATTTCTTCTGATAATCTGTTTTCATTGATTTCATGCTAATTGATCTAATTGATTGGATATGACCAATTGAGTTAATTTGATCATTATCATCTGCTAGATTAGGATTGGTATTACGTGTAATAGATATCACTCTTCATTATAAGTAGCAACTTGGTAATACTAATTGTGGACAAGCTTTTGTGTATTGCTAAGATTATCAAAAAATAAGTTAAACAAATCGAGCTTATGTGTTTGTTGCTTGTATTAGCCTAATTCTCTATTTCTTAATGATTCTGTCATATTAAATCTAGAGAGTTTGTTCTAGGTTATATAACAGTTGAATCTGGTGAAGAGCTTATTTCGTACAGTGAAAATCTAAGGAGGATTTTGAATAACAGAGCTTATTGTTATCTAGGGCTAATAGTTTCATTGAAGGATAAATAATAACAATATGATTAAATTGGTTGCTGTAACTTGGTGAAGCTGAACTAAGGAACTGAAATTGTCATATATTTGTTTAAACTCATCAGTCAAATTATGTTTTCTTAGTTTCAAAACAATTTCAAAAAACCCCAATCTTTATTTTCTGTTAAAAATAGTAGAATAAATCTAAAACAAGTTACTCTCTGTGGGATAGATCCTTACTTACTACTGTGTTAATTATTTGAATTTGAGAAAGTAAAAGTGTGGTTAATTTTGGAGTGTCAACGACAGCTCCCAAAAGGTTAGATTTATCTTCGTTGTGATAGTTTTTTTTTTTTTTTTTTTTTTGTTTAACTTTTATTCCATGTTTTTTAAATTCCAAACAGAGCCTTGAATTGAAGTTAGACAATCAACACTGTTAACGCCAAAATCTATTTGTCCGTATAATCACCAAACAACGAGCGAGAAACTTGCACATGAAAAAATGACGACACTGAGAAACTAGACGGTCGGGTCGTCGAGGAATAGCTCCGAAAGTGAAGTAGGTTGGTCGAATGAATGTCCAAATCCGAAGGCGATGACTGAAGTAGTGTCCCGATTAGCTAAAGTCATAATTGCCGAAGGCCTTTATGGAGTTATTGTCTTTGAAGGTTTACTTTTTATGCCTCCAATCTATGCGTTTTTTAAGCCGTTGTCACTACTGAAGAGGAGATGAAGAGAAATTAGAGTAGCAACCGAAGTACAAAGCAGAGTGGATTGTCGCACTATTAGAGTTTGTTATCCGACGAAGAGGCTTTAGTTTTGATGAGGCTAAGATATAGATGCGACAACTTCGGCTGAAGTGATGTAGATAGCCGAGTAAATGCAAATTTTTTGTTGCTGGTCACATAGTGCGAGTCCATGAATTTGAATGATTTTTTGGTCAACTTGAGGTCGAATAACCATTTGACAAGTGCATTTCGTTGACACTTGTAGGTTAAGTAACTCTTGTTATACGCATGTACAAAGTTTAATCACCGTTTATTCTTTGACAAACATGTGTGCATGGAGAAATTTGAAAGGTTGCATGTTGTCTTGTTCATATAATAACAAATTAATTAGTGATTTTAATTTGACATTAGAACACGATCCTTCTAGCGCCAAGGTTAACATCAAAATTTGTCCGCTTGCAGAATCATCAAACAACGAGTGAGAAACCTGCACAGGAAAAAAACAACCACACTGAGTAGCTTGACGGTCGGGGCCGTCGTGAAATAGCTCCGGTTTGAGAATAAGTACAGTCCAGAAACGTCAACAATGGAGGTATGTAATTGCTCTAGTGCGTAAAAGTAAATAATATGTCAAGTATTTGGAACCTGAATTATGGTCATGTATTTATAGTTGATCACATTTCCTTAATTTTTTGCGCCCTTCCCCAAGTAGGAATATGAGTTTTACGTAAAGTTCTTTTATAACTACCAACTTCATAATTGAATTAAATTTGGTTTCCTTAAAAGTAAGAAGTCAAATTGGATAAGAAATTACAAGTCAACTAGGACTAAGAATCCCTCAAAAGTACAGCCTCTTGACTGGAATATTTTGTCACGTGGCGTGGCCCCCGAATCATTCGGGCCCATAAAATCATGCCCCAACATATAATAAAATAGTGCATCAATTAGTCACAGAGGACATTAGCCAAATGGCGTGTAGTCCCGGAAGACGTCAACCCGAAAGGCGTGTAGTCCAAGAGGATACTTGTCCATCCCGGAGAACGTTAGTCCGTTCGGAAGGACATTCGTTCGTCCCTAAGGATGCTTAAATCTTGATGGGGTAGTCGATCCCCACAACATTCTTAGCCACTAACCGACCTTATAATCGTTGAAGGTGGATGACCGACCTTATAACTTTTATACTAAATGAAGAAAAGGGCATGAGTGTTGGGTTTGTACGAAATCGTGACGCAATCAAATTGCAAAAATTAGCGGAAGCATGGTATATCAGAGTTTAAAAATTTCTACAAAACTATTACCCGGATCATCTTTTATGCAAATTATTAATTTAAAACGATAAATAAGAAGTTATGGAATCATACCCTTGTAGAACGAAGCTTCCACAGGTACTAGTTCAACTCCTTGTTCTTCGTGATCTCCTTGAATTTCCGGGTTAGATTCCTTTCTTTGATCAACGTTAGCCACCCAAGTGTTTGGCCTCTAGAGGTGATCCACCAAGGAAGAGAAATTATCAAGAAGGAGGGTGTTTGGCTTAACCTTAGTTTTCTATCCTCTATAGAAAAGGAGTACTCTCCAACAATTGGAATTGCATCAAATTAATATCTATTATAAGACTTCTCTTATATAGACATTGGTCAACCCTTCTAATCCTATTAGACATGGGATTTCTTTTAATTAATTAAACTCCTTTAATTAATTTAGGCTTCCCACCACATGGGAATAATTAATTAAATTCATTTAATTAATTTGTCTCCTAATCTTATTAGGAATAAATGAGAGTACTAAATATTAAATTAATTACTAAACTCCTTTAGAAATTAAAATAATAATAATTGTAATAATATTAATAAGACTCCTCTTATTAATTTATATTTAATATTTTCAAAATATTAAATAATAAACATTAAGCTATTTAATTTATTCTATCACCATAGATTAAATTAATTATACTTAATGCATTATTACGATTATGCCATTACCTTCTTAAATAATTATTCTTCCTTTTATGGTGTGACCCTTTAGGTTCTCCATATTAAACCGGTTGTGAATAAATCAATTAAAACAATTTTAATCTTATTTAAATAAATAAATTAAACTAATAATTTATTTAAATAAATAATATTTATTCTACAATAGGGATAAGCCTCCCTAGCGATCAACGACTTTCCAGATAATATAGATTTCAACATTAATCATAAAAGAACCTGTGAGTTAATAGTTACCATACAATTCAATCCTTCCACCATACAATGTCCCAATTAAATATAAGACATGGATTTACTGTCAAGTCTTATTTTATTTAATTATATGTATTTCGATTAGAAAATGCACAACTCCAAATAATGCAAATTAAAAACTCCTTTCTAATTTCATTTCACCTTGGCCAAGGATTCCTGGGTTGTCATTTAACGAATCACATAGGACATATCTCCTCTTTTACTAGAGGTGGTAGATTCTTTATTGATCATTCATTATCTCCATATGTAACTCATTATACCCAAGCATACCCTATATATGCCTTAAAAGGTCTTAAGGAATAAGTCAAAGTATAATTTGTTACATACAAGATACTATGATGATCTCAAGTCCAAGGATCACTTGTACTACTATCACATTAGGAATTCCTATTGACATGCGAGTAAAACTCCATTAGGTATTCCATAGCGAATCACGTTCAGTGAACTTATTCTCCAATAAGCACCCACATACTTGCTTTAGTGTCTCCACACAAATGATCATGAGATCAATCATCCTCATCCAATGAGCAAGCAACATATGTACCAATCTATCCGGATTTACTAATCCCCTTTTTAGTAATCCCACGATTGGGAACTATTTAAGTTTTAAAACTTTCTAAGAATTTAGATCTCATTAGCATGATCATCATCATGATTCTAAAAGCATTGCTTAAAACTATGGGTTATTTACATATTATAAAAACAACAACATGTAGATAATTAAATGCCTTTAATAAATGAATATTTCATTAATAAATAAATAAGATTGTTTACAAAGTACGTGCTTTATCATCATACATGATTGGCTTGTATGCACACTACTATCAATGAGATGCGGCTTTATTTATTTATATCGAAAGAGAGATGACTGAAGTTATAGGATTTCCAAACATTAAATAGACTAATGGATTCAATGAATTATAGGAAGCTGAAATATCCCATAGTGACGCTATTTTTAATCGAAATGAAATAAAGTGTCATGTTTATCACCGAAGACTGGGCTGATGTAGCCACTGGTTTTGCCGTAGACATCCAAAGAAACTCATTTTATTTTGTTGAAGGCTTGGGCTTTCATGATTTTTTGAGGACTTTGGGTTTGTCGAAGGCGAAGTCGGTTGGCCGAAGGAATGTCCAAGTTTGAAGGTGATGACTGAAGTAGTGTCCTGATTAGCTGAAGTCATAATTGCCGAAGGCTTTTACAGAGTTATAGTCTTTGAAGGTTTGCTTTTTGTGCCTACAATCTATGCGTTTTCCAATATGTTATCTGTAAGACCCCAAATTTTATAAATAAGATTTAATTTTCTTTATATATTATTTTGAAATAGTAAGGTGTTGATTTGATAAATGTGATAAGTTATGGGTGAAATGTGCAAAGTTTACAAAGTAAGCAAGTGGTTATAAAATATTCGTTGTGTCGGGGAATATTCGTTTAGTCGAGGAATATTCTTTTTATCGGAGAATATTCGTACGACGGCGCAGTCATTGGTGGACCCCACAACGGAATGAATGTCGGATATAAAAAGAAACAGAAGTAACCTTTTTATAAAAATAACGGCAAAACTGTTACCGTTAGTACTGTTGAAATACCCGGTGGTTAAAATACAGTAATACGCGGTGTCGCACAGTAGCACACGGTATTGCACAGTATTTCAAATTATTGATTCTTACGTAGGAAGACACTTACTCAATTATTGTTACAGTAATTACTGTTCAATATTTTATATTGTTGATTCAATAATTGCATAATATTTTATTGGTTCAATATTTGCTATGTTGATATTTTATATCAATAAGTGCTACTTTACTATTTTATATTATTGATTTAAATAATTGTCATTGCACATTATTTTAAATTATCAAATCAATAATTCATATTATTTGAATAATATTATTATATAGCATTATTGACAATGTCTAAGGAAGTTTTGTCTATGAAAGGGGTTGATTAATTGCGCGCCAGTAAGGAGAAATCCTTATCGGAATGCCCCTCTTTCCTAGGAACGACCTAGTTGTCAATATTGTAGTTCTGTAATATTATTTGTGAATAATTAATTTTTGATATATGTGATAAGAAAATATTTATTCAATATGGATTTAAACGGAGGAATTTTTAACATGTGACATTTATTGAAAGTTGGTATTTTATCTTGTCCGATAAAATAATTCATTCAAATATATTATTATAATATTACATTATAGTAGTATGATGTGATTATATAATAGTATGATTTTTATAATTAGAATGGTAACATTATTATAGTAAATTCATGGTATAAAAGTTAAACGAGGTGGAAGAGTGCAAATTGAATTTGAACTTTTATGATGCAAACAATGATGTCATCGGAGCGATGAGGTAAGCAAGGATGTCATCGGAGCGATGAGATAAACAATGATGTCATAGGATCGATGATGTAAGCGATGATGTCATAAATTATGGCGAAAAGACTATTTTACCCTTACTCTGCCGAGCCTATAAATAGAATCTCATTTCTCCATTATTTCTCACCAATTCACTAAAGCTATAGAGAGAGAAAGTATAGAGAGAATAAGAGAAAAAGAAGAAGAGTATTATGCTATTATACTAGTGTAGTCTCCAAATTTTTAAGGTAAGGAGTATTATTTCTTTCGTATTCATGAAGAGAGTTATTTTCTTTCAATACTCGTAAGGGTTGTTATTCCATTTCTTATTATTCTGTTGGAATAACCTGTCTACGCGGACTACCGCATGCATGGTGAAATCCGGTTGTTATTCCATTCTTTATTATTCTGTGAGAATAACCTGTCTACGCGGACTACCGCATGCCTGGTGAATAATCCTTCGTATTCAGTTGTTATTAAATTGTGGAAATAATCTGTTTGAGCGGACTACCGCCTGACGGGTGAAAATCCAATTGCAGTTTCGTATATTGTGTCATTTCAGATTCCTAACTCTAAACTTACTACGGTAAGTATTGCTTCTATAATTCCTGAAATGATCAGTTATTACTTGAGTTTTGCGCTTCATCTAATATTATTTCACTGGAATATTGGTCTGAATTTTCTTGTAAAATTTTTATCTTTTCATGTCGAGTTACTATTCATGGGGTACTATTCACGTTAAAAAAATATATTTTTTCTTTCCAAATCATCTTTGATTAGATCCAGGTTTTGATTTTTATTTTTGAACCCTGGATAAATTCTCTAATATTTGTCCGTTATCTCACTGGATTCGTTATTCGTATTGTTTTCATCATCCTCAGTTCTACATGGTGATATAACTGAATATATTTTGCCTGTAGTGCAAAGATGAATGATTACTTGATGAATATCTTTGGCCTATAGTGCAAAGATGAATGATTACCTGATGAATATCTTTAGCCCGTAGTGCAAAGATGGACAGGTGTTGAGATGAACATGATCAACTGATGATACAAATGAATATCTTTGGCCTGTAGTGCAAAGATGGATATTTGATTCGAGATGTATATTGATTGATGTTACAGGGATAAAATATTGATGATGAACTTTTAAATCAAAGAAGATAATAGACATCATTCTCTACTTAACTCTTCTAATGAATTGTTATTTTCGCTGCGAATATTGATCTAAAACGTGTTGTCCATAATATTTTATCTGATTTATTAAAGGCTAACGATAATTTATTTTTCATTATCTTAGTTATAATATTCTTTACTGGGCTAGTTGAGCTCACCCTTTTCTTCCATTGTTCTATTCAGAAAATGAGAATATCGCGGGTACTAGTCAGGGAATGGAGTGATGGTCCGAGTTAGAACTGTAGCAGTCCTCACTATTTTTTTTAAAATAGTGTGATAATAAATGTAATGAGAACTTAGTTTGAATGTTAATATTTTCTACATGTCTGTATTGACACTCACAGTTGCATGGTCGTATTTTGCACGACCTTATGTTATAAAAGATTGTATTTGAATTCTGTACCATGTATTTGGCGACTCAGAATGAGTTGGTATTGAACCTATTTTGGGGGACGTCACATTATCACTGCTGAAGAGGAGATGAAGGGAAATTGGAGTAACAACTGAAGTACGAAGCAGAGTGAATTGTGGCACTAATAGAGTTTGCTATCCTAAAAGGAGACTTCAGTTTTGATGAAGTTAAGTGATGAAAACGTCAACTTCGGCCGAAGTGATGTAGATTGCTGAGTAATTGCAGATTTTCTGGTGGTGGTTACATGATGCGAATCCATGACTTTGAATGATTTTTTGGGCAACTTAGGGTCAGTAACCATTTGACAGGATGCATTTTATTGACACTCGTAGGTTGAGTAACTATTGTCATACCCATGTACATAGCTATATATCACCAGTTTATTCTTTGACAAACATGTGTGCATAGAGAAATTTGACAGGTTACATATTGTCTTGTTCATATAATAACAAATTAAATCTAGTGATTTTAATTTGACACTAGAACATAGCTCTTCTTCTAGCATCAATATTAACGCTAAAATTTGTCCGTCCGCAGAATTATCAAATAACGAGCGAGAAACCTGCATAGAAAACAAACGACCACATTGAGAAGCTTGACGATCAGGGTCGTCGAAGAATAGCTCCGGTGTGAGAATAAGTACATGCCAGAAACGTCAACAATGGAGGTATGTAATTGCTCTAGTGCGTAAAAGTAAATAATATGTCAAGTACTTGGAACTAGAATTATGATCATGTATTTATAGTTGATCACACTTCCTTAATTTTCTGCGATCTTCCCCGAGTAGGAATAGGAGTCCTACGTAAAGTTCTCTTTTAACTACCAACTTCATAATTGAATTAAATTTAGTTTCCTTAAAAGTAGGAAATCAAATTGAATAAGAAAATTACAAGCCAATTAGGATTGAAAATCCCTCAAAAGTCAAGCCTGCCTAACTAGAACATTCTACCATGTGGCGTGCCCTCTGAATCATTCGGGCCACAAAATCATACCCCGACAAACACAAATTCCTTTCAGAGTATCCCTTATCTTAAAAATTATGAAGTCTAAAGAATAAAATAGTATTTTGTGTTAACAATTTTGTGAAGTTTTTTTTTTTTTTTTAAAATATACATCCTTTAAGAAATAGGAGCAATTCTTTTTAAAACTCAATAAGATTTCTTAAAATTTTCTCAATCATTCCCTCAAAAATTATTTAAATATCTTTTTAATCACACACAAATGTTTCAACTCTATTTATTTAGTAAATAGTATAATGAAAATAAAAACATAAGTTTGACTACAACTTTGACCCTCCAGACTCCTACTAGTCGATGGTTAAGAGGACGAGTCTATGTAAGGATGGTCAAAGAGTCCTTCTATGCAGACAGTCGAATTTGACAGTCGAATTGGATATTTTTAATTATTTATTTATTTATTTTTGGTTTTTATTGTGAATTTCAAAAAATATATAGTATTTATTTCAATTGAAATTTTTACAAAAAAAAAAATATTTTAAGTATAATTTGGATACATATAGAAGAACAGTGCTGTACAGTTCTTCTGTACAACAGTGTTCTATATTTTAGGTGTTGTACAGTGTTGTAGAGTGTTTTTATTTTTGGTTTTTAGGTGTTTTTTATTTTTTTTGTGGTGTATGTACAACAGTTGTTCTTCTATATGTATCCAAATTACACTTAAAATATTTTTTTTTGTAAAAATTTCAATTGGAATAAATACTATATATTTTTTGGGAGTCACAACAAAAATAATAAAAAATAATAAAAATAAAAAATGTCCAATTCGACTGTCCGCCTAAACTTATTGATGGTCAAAAGTCTGTATTTGAATATGTGGCCAATAACTCTTTATTTAGTTCAACTCCCATTCACGCAATTGACCTAAGCACATTAAAATCCCTCGACATCTAATTCTATCTTTGTAGCACCCATAATTGGTAGCATAAAATTAATTTTAGTTAATTGATTAATATATTATTGACATATAAATTAAAATATAATCTCTTTTTATATGTCAATACTGTATTAATCAATTAATCAATTTCACTTACTATAAAATTAATTTCATACTAACTGTATCCACCAATAACACAGCCCACAGGCTTGGTTGGTGTGCCTAACGTTTTCCACTTTTCCTTTTAACTTTAATAACCGGAAAGTGAGCGAGGGAAAGAAGAATGAACATATATGGGAATAGAAATCAGAACTCTACTCTTTATTTTTTTTAAAATTAAGGATATATTTTATCTTAAAAGTTAATTTATTTACTTTTAAAATTTAAACTAATTTTGAAAAAACGTATGGGTATTTAATATATGTAATACTTGTTCAATTTCATTTTTTTCTTTCTTCTCCTCCCTGAGAAATCTATAGCTGCGTTGAGTAAGATAAGTTGGATTGGATTTTTTATCTACGCTGACAGGTTTCACTAGAAGTGTTATTAAATTTTTGGTCTAAAAAGAGTCTTAAATGTCATCTTACCCTAATATTGATGGGATAGATCTTGACTATTTAATAAATAATCAATAAAATAATTAATATAGTGTTAGTTGTGACTTATTTAAAATAGTAATGCTACTATCACATAAAGTAGCTCATATAAAGTTGGGTGACATCTTTTGATTTATTGTTGAGTCAAGTGAGTCATGTTAATAATAAATCAGGGGTGTCACCCGACTTTATGTGAGCTATTTTATGTGATAGTAATATTATTTTATTTAAAATAGAATGAGACTATTAATATTGTATCTATACATAAACCATTCACGTCTTTTGGCCCACGTTATCAACCTATCCAACATGCACTAATACTTTTTGAGATTGTGGTTCGGATTTCCGAATGCTCTTTGCATCTTCTTTGACCACTCTTAACAAATAAATCAACGCCAAAATTAAACAGAAACTCTAGGACTGTCCGACTTAAATAAGATATATAGGAAAATAATATGTATTATGAATATTTATGTTAATTTTTTAATTATCAGATATATGGATAAATATTTGTCATAATTTTTTTGAAGAAATGTGTAATAAATGAAGCTCTCCTGTAATTCTTATTAATCTCATGTATTGATAAGTTTCGCAATTGTAATTCGACGTAAATTTATAGCAATGTATAGCCGGACTTATAAAGATATATATATATATATATAATATGGCCAATCACTTTTCTTGCTTTTCTCTTTTTTGTATTTCCTCTATAGATGACTAGATGTTCATAAATATTTCAGAATCAATTAATATAATTTTGATACACTTAAACTAATTTCATAAGTCCACACAACTTATCTCTATTTGATCAACAATTGATTTAACAACTAAATCAATCATTTTAATAATAAATATTAAAAGACTCGACCAAGAAGATTCTATGATCAATAATAAATGATCTTATGAAAAATCTATCTTATAGATGTTTTGACAATAATAATGTTCATCCTATTAATTAAATATATGAATCGACATTTCGATGTATTTACAAATGGTTTTTTTTGTAAAATATTTCATGATTTAATTACTTGTAAAAATGAGTCGGATTTATATAGAGTATCAGTGAATTAAAATGAGTAAAATACAATATATTAAATGTACAAAAGATTGGAATAAACTAATAGACTTTTTGTTGTGTGTGTGTGTAAAAAATCTGATTATATTTATGAAATGTCCAACTACCCTCATGAAAGACCAAGTTTTATGATTGACTTGGACCTTGGAATTGGTTGATTGGAGAGAAAACTGCATGATGCTGAGATTATTATTATTATTATTATTATTATGCATGCCAAATGGATGGAAGCTACCCGCTGCTTGTGCTGGAAACTTGATCTCCCGGCCCCGACTCCGGCTGTCAAAGAGTAGTGTTGTAGTAAATCATTACTTCCCCAATCCTAAAATTAGAGATACATTTTTTAAAAACGGTTCACTAATATTTTCAACATCATACTAGCGCTACTAAATTTTTAAAATTAATATATATAAATATATATATATATATATATATCGTGATTTTAAAATGTATCTTTATTTTTATAATATTTTTTTGGTTTTGTTTTTGTTTTTGTTTTATGCATTAGTCATATGAGATAGTCCCTTGGGTTTCGTTTCTCCCTGACAATCCGAGAAGATTGGGATTTTATTGATCATCATTCACGGAAAACATCCATCCAACAAATGGTTTTTTCAGTAATGAATATAGACTTTTTATCAAACACTAGTAAAAAGTTCGGAAATGAAAAGTCCAGTCAATTGGGCTGAGCCTGAGGCGAGGCGTGAGGTGGTTACTGGTTAGGTTCGAATTGCACCCTCATTCATTCTGTATCTATAACTTCCATAGACAAATTTACCCCTCCATATGAAAGGGAAGTGTCGAAGCAGCCTCCTCGTAAACGGACGATTATACCCTCCATTCTTGACGGCTTCTTGGAAAGCAATAGGCAAATAATAAACCGACCTTTACTTGCAATTCAACTGTTTCTGAGTTGTCTCACACCCTGCAATACCTCCTTCTCCGAAACCCCAATCACCCTCCTCTTTCTCTCACCTCTTCTATATATTAATATCTTCCCCCATCCCCATATTCACATCAATCCCATATCTATCTATCTATCTATCTATCATTATTACAATCTGCAAATCTTTCCTTCCTTTTCTCTCTATAATGTCGTCAAATAACAGCCACTCTCAATTCGAAGATTACTTGCCCATCATGGCCGAAAAGCTTGGCGGGGACGGTCTCTTGGGGGAGCTTTGCAATGGGTTTCAGTTATTAATGGACGGTGATAAAGGGGTCATTACTTTTGACAGCCTCAAGAAAAACTCCGCCTTGTTGGGCTTGCAAGATTTGACCGACCGCGATTTACTCAGTATGCTGAAAGAAGGGGATTTTGATGGCGATGGCGCTCTCAATCAGATGGAATTTTGTGTTCTCATGTTCAGATTGAGTCCCGATTTGATGGACCAGTCTCAGTTTTTATTAGAAGAAGCTCTTCAACAGGAATTGAATCACTTTAACTGAAAACCCCGTAAGATTTTTGCTTTTTCTTACATGTTCAACCCTTTTTACCTGTTCTTGATGGTGGATTCCAATTGTATACAGTAGTTATATGTGGAAGATGAATGATAAATTACTGATGGTTTTGACATAATCCCTGTCTTCCTTCCTATTTTTCGTGTAATTTCTTTATTGCTTGTGAGTTGTATCTGCTTCTAATTAACATAATATTAACTCAATAAGGTTGATCAAAGTTATAAAATGAAATGGCAACATCTCAACTAAACTTGGGATCAACAAAGCTTTGTCCCAAGTGCATGGGTTGGTGTAGAATAAATTGGATATTGGTAAATTTGCATTCTGGTTTAGTTAACTTAAATCTCCTAGAGTTCTTTAATGTACGTTATGCACTAACAAGACTAACCGCAATTATGCCGGCAATAAGGCAATTAATTACCATTTTAGTAATAAACCAAGAATCCTGGTATTCTCACATGTACTACATTTTATAGTTGCTTTTGAATGCTTGACATACTCCTCTCATAATACTCTCAATAAGGTGGCTCTACTCGCCGCGATATAATTTGTTATCTTCTGCATTAATGAATTTTCTAAACTAATTTAACAAATCAGAAAGCATCTAAAAAAGTGAAGGAATTACTGGAAAACAGTGGGTAATTGGTTGTGTTTGCCATAACGAGCCCTAGGACTTTGAATCTTTGATGGCGGCTGGAAATATTTCAGAGGTTGTCAAAGTGTCAACCATTTCTTTTTCTTCAAAACTCCAATACCCCAAGTTATGAACCAATAGAATACTTTGAAAATGTAAGTCTATTTCCACACGTTATATTGGGTACTTTCCAAATCCAACTACTCAGAGAAAGATATTCCACTGTATTTTGTTCAACCAAGAAATCTCTCCATTGTCTTGTTACATGTAGAACATATTTGACTCTCCTATTCATGTAAAGCTTCTTGCCAGTTGAACTCAAAGTAAAACATGTTGATTCGTGTATGCATGCCCAACTGAATCTGGGCTCCTATTCTTTCTTGTTTAAAAACCCTAATACATAACATATGTACATACATACATACATACATACATACACAAAAAATGGTTAATATCAAAGCCTAACAAACTTTTTTGTGCTTTTTGCTTCAGAATCCAGGTTGTAGCAACCATTTCTTTTTCTTCAAAACTCCAATACCCCAAGTTATGAACCAATAGAATACTTTGAAAATGTAAGTCTATTTCCACACGTTATATTGGGTACTTTCCAAATCCAACTACTCAGAGAAAGATATTCCACTGTATTTTGTTCAACCAAGAAATCTCTCCATTGTCTTGTTACATGTAGAACATATTTGACTCTCCTATTCATGTAAAGCTTCTTGCCAGTTGAACTCAAAGTAAAACATGTTGATTCGTGTATGCATGCCCAACTGAATCTGGGCTCCTATTCTTTCTTGTTTAAAAACCCTAATACATAACATATGTACATACATACATACATACATACATACACAAAAAATGGTTAATATCAAAGCCTAACAAACTTTTTTGTGCTTTTTGCTTCAGAATCCAGGTTGTAGCAACCCGCCCCCCCCATAACAAAAAACCCATAGTGAATCAAAACAAGGTGAAATGGTAGATTAATATAGTTGCTTCCTCGTCTAATATGGAACGAATGTTGCTATGGTGACAAAAAAAACTTACAATAACTAGTTTACAAAATGATGTGGCATAGTGTAATTAGTGGATGATCCTCCATATATGGGTGGGCCTAGTGATAGCAACCAACCACAACCAGCCACATCATTTTGTAAGCAACTTTTTGTCCAATTCTTTTGTCATCAAAGTACTATTGATATGGAACTAGGTGAGGTTCTCTAACTTCACAAGAATTCTGGATCAAGAAATTCTAACAGAAAGAAAGTTGTGTTTAACTCGGTAACGAGCTGCATTTAAACTTTTCAGATATGGGGATTGCTAGAAGCTTCCTAGGAGAGAGTAGGAGAAAATCCAAACCAAAAAAAAGAGACAGAATCATAATATGTGGTTACTTTTTTTATGTTTTGGTACTAAATAGTGAGCATTTCTAACCGTGCATCCTGCTCATCCTATACTTTCATATCTGTGTTCTGGTTTCAATTCTATTCCACTTTACATGATATTCGGTAGCAGATATATGGTACGAGAGAGTTCTATATTCATAGTAAATCTGACGTGGTGTTCATCCAAACTACCACCTCTATCTCGTTGAGTCTAACTCTTAGAATTTTAAAAAATAATGTTAGATATGGAATATTTGAATCATATGTGATTTGTCTTGAGAATGGAGGTTGTTGGAAAAAATGCAGGATTCTTGAATTGATTGGTTTATTATCAGAGAAGACTTTGTGCACACTCTTCCTAAAATATTCCAAAGCATCGGTATGGTTCTCTTTGGTGTGAAACAAAGGCGTCGGTCGTTCTGACACCACGTGCATTGATATTGTTGTCTGGCTGGGGTTCTTCATACTAACCTTGTTAGTGAATGAATCTAGGTTACCAAACTACTATTAGTGAATGAATCCTAGGTGGTTACCAAATCTGCGTGTAAATATAATGCTCTGCATTCTGTTTTTGTCCCTTCAGAATCAGGCAACTTGTATTCTTGATCAGATCTATCCTTTACCCTTTTTAGTTTGGACCAGTTCTTTCTTTGTTGTATATTTCTCTCCATTTTTAGTGAAGGGAATTCCAGGCTTCACCACCCGTCCATTTAGACAGGTGTGAAATAGTCGAATTCAATTATTTAGGGGTTGCATTGTATTGGATCTTCATGCCGTTGTGTGGGGTTCTTAGTTTCTACAAATCATCAAGTTTTGAGATTGATGGAGAGAGCAGCCAGTCCAGTCAAGGAGGTTTTAAATGGAAGAGAAACCCCACTTGACAGATTGCTGCATTTTGCTTGATTTTTCTTTGGCAAGTGCTAATCTTTTTTGAAAGTTAGTAGATTATCTCATATGGAATTGAGTAGGAGATGGAGTAGTAGGAGTAGGAGTAGTTATTGTGAAAGTCGGTCGTAATGATGTACAAGTGTGTAAATTTGGTCAATTAGGGATAAGTAATCTCTAGGTAGGTAGGTAACGATTACTGTTAGTTACCGTTCCTGTACTCTTTTTTATTATTATTATTATTATTATTATTATTATTATTTTTATTTTTAAAGTAGTGCAGTACGTTTTTAGTTTATTTTTGGTTGAAAAATTAGTAATATTTAATGGAAAATATGTAAAATAATGTAGTCGTAGTTTTACATCTCAAATGCTGCTAAAGAAAAAACAATTTCGAGTTGCTGCCTGCTATATTATACTAGTAATATATTCCTTCCGTACCATAATAAGTGATGTTTTAGAGTTGGGCACAACTATTAAGGAAATGATTGTATAGTATTAAATATAGTATCATTTATCTATAATACCTTTTGTGTTAACAAGGAAAGAGAGAGAGTTAAAAGCATCTGAGTATTGAAGTAGGAGTAATGAGGGGTAATTTTGAAAATATTGTAATTAATGCTCTTAGATTTTTTAAAACATCAAATAATTTGGGACAAATGAAATCACCTAAAACATCACTTATTATGGGACGGAGGGAGTATTATATTGGAATCCTTGGTGAGCTGTGCAGTGCGTCATATCACCAATTAGGACTGATCATTCGATTATAACCGAACCGAATAGGCTATTCGGTTATAATCGAAAACCAAAATTTATACAATTTTGGTATCCGAACAAATAACCCAATTATCCAATAACCGAATTATCGAATTTATTATTCGGTTGTTCGGGTAATAATCGAAATTCTAATTTCTCAAACAAAACAAAACCCATTACAAATGTCAAATACTACTTCAAATGGAGGAAAAAATTTAAAATCAGAAGTAAAGAAATGCATCGGCAAATTATGAAATATGAAATGCATGTACATCAGTGCATACAATAAACCCAAAAAATAGAGAGAAGCTAAAAATAATTGATAAACACGCAGAGAACAAACAGAATCCCAAACACAGATACAAGTTTGATATTAATATAACTATATTACAATATCTAGAAATCAAGCTTGACAAAAAGTGTAAACACTGGTCTTGAAATCTAAATTGTGTTCCTAAGTTCCTAATTCCTCTGCTAATTAACAGAAGAAACAGAGGAATAGTCCGAAAATTGAAACGGTATTAGAAGTAGGGGAAAAAGAAGGGGAAGACCCAAATCTCTAACAGTAAGATTGAAATGTGTTGTGACTTGTGAAGGAAAAATGTGAAGAGGAACAGAACTTTATACATAGTGGATTTAAACCAGTTCTTATAACTATATGACAGATCGGTAGAAGAAGATATGAAAGAGTTAGATCTATGGACGATGTGAGATCTGAGATGAGAGTAAGACAGTGGTCGGCGAGACAGAGATGAGATGAGAGGATGACGGAGATGAGAAGTGTTTTATGAGATCTGAGATGAAACCCAAGAGGCGAAAGGAATTAGGGACAGTGGCATACACTTAGACATACAGTGATACATTATACAAGTATAATTTTGTTTAATGAATAGGCTCGGTTACTCGGGTAACTGAAATGACTGATTTTTAATATTCGGACCCGAAATCGAATACTGAAATAAAAATCGAATATAACCGAATTTAATAAAAAAAACGAATAATCCAAAAAATTCAGTTAAAAAAATTTAATTTTGTTTGATTTTTCAATTTTACCTATTTTTTGCTTAGTCCTATCACCATTTGTCGTAGCCTAAACCCAATTCCCGCCATCATATTGTCAACGTTCAAAATATTGAATCCAAAGCAGTCATTTACCCTACCCTAGCCTACCTACCCTACCCTTTTTAGTTTTTACTCACGTCTTTGTTTGTTTGTGTAATTTGCATCTTATTATTGGTGCATAATTTATGTCTTCCCTGTTTTTTTTCTTTCTTTGTAAAATAATTGATTTTAGAACGTAAAAATTAATTAATATAAGCATTTTGTAAATATATTTTAGATGTTAACTCTTGAAACTTTCAAATGATATATTATTGTTATTATTATTTTATTAATCACATGTTTTTTGATTGATTATTTTATGATATATTAAATATTACAAAATTTTAAAAGGAAAAATAAATTAAAATCCATATCATTACTCCAACTTTCCCTGTCCAAATGTAACTTGACAACCCCATGGCCCACACACATCGTGTGTGAGCAGAATATTAATTTAATTAATCTGCGCTTTGTATAAATACAGTTCCTCTCTCGATTAAATATTTTGTTAGGTCACTCTATTTTATTTAAATTATTAAATATTACTATTTTTTTTTCTTACCGTCAATTCATTAAACTTTAATTTATTTATAAAATTTTAAAATTCTATTTATAACATTAAATATTTAACGAAAGAATAACGTGGTGCAGTAAAAAGTCTATTAAATGACAAATTTTTAAAGTTACTAAAATTGGAATCTTGCTCCACTATCTTCATGACCTCCATGATCGACTGTAACATTCTCTATAACCTTCATGATTGACGGCAGCGCGCGACAGCCTACAAGAAAAAGAAGGATTTCAGAGAGAAATAATAACCTATTAAAATTTGAACTTGAAATTTAATTACTCGATAAAATTTAAATCTATGCTCTCTATATCTACTTCTCCTTCATAATCTTCTCAATTTAACTTATGTATATGTTTCTCGCTCTAAAATTTTATTTTTAGATCTCAACAATTTTATTTTTTCTCTCCATTTTTTAATATTTACAATTGAAAGAAGAGTAATTTCTGAATATTTGAAAATAGAGAACAGTTTTTTTTAGATTAATTAATAAAAAGAATTTCTTTTTAATAAACTAATTATTTATATACATCATCACTAACCGTCGTATCATTACTGAGGTAGAATTTCTCTCGTCAACTCAGCTTTTTGTTGTTGTTAAAACTCAAAGTATTCTAATAATTTTTGCAACTTTTTATAAAAAAATAAACTTTAAAGGGTCTTTTGATAGAATAATAATAATAATAATAATAATAGCGAGGTACAGTAGAGCAAGAAGAAAGTATTTAATCCGCTTCTCTCTAGCGTTCTTAATCGTCAAAGTGAGAAACCAGAGAGGGAGAGGGAGAGGGAGAGGGAGAGGGAGAAAGCGGACGGAATATCTGTTGTGTAGCCGAATCAATGGCCACCAAACTATATATCGTGTAAGTACTTGTAATCACTACTTTCTCTATATCTCTTATGTGCCGTGCTTTTATCCATCAATTGCTACTCATAGGCGTTCTTCAGCTTCACTTGATCCAGTGATGTTTTTGTGTGGTTTTCCAAAATCATTGGGTCAATTTATCTACCGTGATCCTTATTCGTTGTTATAAATGTTGAAAATTTTGGCTTAAATGATTCACTAATTTTTCTTTTCTAGACTCAATAATTCTGCGGTACTAGTATTTTACTGAAAAGGGAAAAGGCAATGGAAAGCATTGCCAATGAGATCCAATTTATTGTTTATCTAGCTGCTTTTGTTTTCCTATCTATGTATTTGGGAATATTTATTAAGATGTGATATGAAAGCTTATCAAGTCGGGGGTAGTCTCTTATTGTGAATAACGCGGGAGGTTAGGGCTGTACCTGCACACTTGATTTAAATGAACCAGGTTTGGAGTAGGCTTTTCTTTTCATTTATCCATTTTATGTTCTGTATTAATTTTTGTATGTTTGTTCATGCTAATGATGATGTGGTTTTAACTAATTGGAAAAGGTTAGGATATAGGAAAATTTTCCTTTTACATATAAGTTTTGCTGTCACTAGAAGAATCTTTTAGAAAGCATCCGTGAGCACCAATGTTATAGTTTCCCCTTTAGTATGTCAGTATCTAATCATTTACTTTTGGACTCTTATGAGTGACATTACTCAATTATATGATTTAACTGCTATATTATCTTGTAGAAACACACTTTGGAGACTGACTTAGTGGCGGCTTCCTCTTTGGTGACAACACTTGGTCTTAGATATGTTTGTGATATCTGAGTTCCTATCTGTTCAGACTTGTACATGAAAAATATGTTCGTAGCTGTAGAGTTTCAGAAGGTATCCATGAGAGCTCAAGGATGGTTGAGGAGCAACGCAGATGTATAGGTGCCTCGTATGGACAATGTTTGCTAGTTTTTTAGGACTCTCAAGTTGTGGGGTCAGGGGTGCACTGAGATGTCCATCACGGTGTCATTCTATGTAATAGTATTACCTTATGTAAGTAGACCGCTAGTAAAGGTAGAGTGGTTTCTATAAAAAAAAATCTTCTGAGCGAGAAGCTTCCTAAAACATAAGAGATCAGAAGGAGTTGGCTGAAACTCAACACTATCCAAAATCCAAGTAGGGTTAATTTTCCATCTAAATCCACTTCTATGCCGACTTAACAGTAAAATCTTGTCCACGTGTTCAATTTCCTGACTGTGAGCCGCCCCATCCTGTTTCCAGCCATATTCTGAATTGTTGTCTCGTTTTATTATTTGGGAAATGTCTCTAATGTTTATGTTTAAGTATTAAATGTTCTTACTTATTAGGCTCAAACATTGTCGAGAGTATTCTGACAGTCTTACTAATTACAGTGTATTGTGGCCTTGGTTCCCTTTCATGGTTGATTGGGAGATATTCTCTTTTTGGTTCTTTGTCTGGAGTTCGTATTAGCTCACTTGGTTATGCATGTTTCTTTACTGACCAGACCATCATTAATCAGTTGTTTACCTAGTTCTAGGTCCCCTTTATTTGAGTGCCATAGGAGGTGTGAAAAGACCAAACCCCTTGCTGTACTGCACAGTGATTGTCAAAGGCTTAATCCCACATTATAATGTTTGGTAACCAAAATTTTGTTCATCTGCTAAGGCAATAATGAACCTATTTGTTTGCTTGCTTTCGGGACAGAATACCACTTCAGGTGATAAAGAGTGAAAATATATTCCCTTGGCTGCTATGATGATTATTCTTATACTAACCTTCTTTTGACAGGTACTACTCTATGTATGGACATGTTGAGAAGCTTGCAGAAGAGATAAAGAAAGGAGCTGCTTCCGTTGACGGAGTTGAAGCCAAATTATGGCAGGTAGATGCTAATCTTTTTTTATTCCCCTCCACCCAAAAAACAAACAAACAAATAAAATAAAATAATTACAAGCCTTCATGATTTTGTTTCCTAGTTTTGTATAGGCTTTTCACCATTTTATGCTGATTTTGTTCAGTTAGATGTGTTTCAACTTTATGATGCTCTCTGTATGGTGTTGCAATTTGTAATTTACCAAATCCAAACTATAATGTATGTGACAATATATGTTTATTGTAATGTATATTGCCAATTCCTCATTTATATATATATATATATATATATATATATATATATATATATACGGTCAGTCTCTCCAGCGAACCATAGAAAGCGAACTAAAAACGAACCGGCTATAGCGACAGTTTTTTCCGTCGCTATAGCATAAAAAACTAGTTTTCTATGTTATAGCGATGAAAAAAACCGTCGCTATAGCCTGTTCGCCTTTAGTTCGCTCCCTATGGTTCGCTGGAGAGACGGACCCTATATATATATATATATATATATATTTGTGTATGTTTGTTAGTTTTTTTTATGTTAAGTAAACCAATTCATTTAGTAATATATTGTGGTATGTATAAAAAATCTTAGAGAATTGAGATTACAGTCTTTGAGTTCTCCCATATATTTTTAAAACTTGTAACAATATATATCATGGTTTTCCTCAATGGTTATGTTCTTGTCTATTCCAGACTACCAATCAATTGTGCTGTCACTGATCATTTCTTGAATACCTTAAGTTGTCCTCCATTGTCATAATCCTTTGTCCATTTAAAGTCATTTCAATCTTTTACACTAGCTCTCTTTTTATTTGAAAAAAAAAGGTACTGACCAGTGACCCTCATTTTGATTGGTTACATTTTAATTCTTTGAACCATATGTAAATTAGTAATAGCAGTTGATTCGTTACATTTTTGTCAGTTTCATCTCAATACAAAATGAAAACAATTAAATTGACAGAAATCAGAAAGGACCTTTTCAAATGCAATAGTATAGTAGATATATTACGGACTGAGAAAGAATTAAAAAGCGAATAAAATTGAGGAAGACTAATCTCCTTGCAGTTCAGTCTGTTCAAGACATATAGCATTTATCTTGAAATCATAATATCTTGAGGTATATAGATATGAATCCAGCAGTAACCTGTTTTGAAGAATTATGCTGGATGTCTTCTCTTCCTGCTTTGATTCATGCATTTCTTGCTACTACTGTCTTATTTTTGACTATGAGAGGTAGTTTAGCATGAAGTGGAAATTCTAAATTATCTTTGAGTGGAACAGGTCCCTGAGACACTAACAGATGAGGTGCTTGGGAAAATGAGTGCACCTCTAAAGAGTGATGTACCACACATTACACCTGCTGAACTTGCTGAGGCTGATGGGTTTGTTTTTGGCTTTCCCACGAGGTTTGGAATGATGGCTGCTCAATTCAAAGCATTTCTTGACTCAACTGGAGGGCTATGGAGAACGCAGCAGCTTGCAGGCAAGCCTGCTGGAATGTTCTATAGCACAGGATCCCAAGGGGGTGGGCAAGAAACTACTGCGTAAGATCCTGCTTGCCAGTTTAAAACGCAAATATTTGAAATGGAGGAAAAGTAACTACTATTGACTTTTTCTCCTTTGTTGTTTTCCCACAGTTTGACTGCCATTACTCAGCTTGTTCACCATGGGATGATCTTTGTACCCATTGGATACACATTTGGTGCCGGCATGTTTGAAATGGAGAAAGTGAAAGGTGGAAGTCCTTATGGTGCAGGAACTTTTGCTGGTGATGGCTCAAGACAGCCCTCTGAGCTCGAATTGGAGCAGGCTTTCCACCAGGGCAAATTCATCGCTACCATCACCAAGAAGCTCAAGGAAGCTGCTTAATTTCTATACAACTCAAAAAATGCTGCTTGCATTCTTATATTGTTACATTTTATTGTAGTGTTCTGGATTATCAAAATTTTATTTCTCTGTGGTTGCAAAAGTCTGTTCTTGCTTTACCGGATACATCAATTATGCGTTTTACTCAGTACAGCGGTCATCTGTTAATGATAAAATATTTTTTCGAATTCATGTTGGATTATTGTTTGTTCATTATTCCATGCAAACCGGAGTTTGTACTGCATCAAGGGAATAATTTGTTCAAAATATAAGGACTATAATTTTTCTTGCAATTGTATGGATAGCTGAACTTCTGCCTCATGTATTCTTTCCGTCTTTATTCTTTATTTTTTCAATTTTAACCTTTTCACCAAGGTAAACAAACCACTATAATCATAATTTGGCAAGGAAGTTAACTACTTTTAACTACTTGAACATAAAACACAATTTTTTTCCTTTTATAGGAATGAGTAATTCCATTCCCACCTCCAAAGGTAGCATTAGGTGGGAGAACATTTTTTGTATTCTCAAAAGTTGGAGTTCTGCAACAACAAAAATAGACATAATAACATAATTTGTAAATAAATACACAAATTATATAGATAACTAATTGGTATGTTTATGTTTAGTCGAAGCAAAAGTCTGACATACTTTTTTGACAATATAAATGTTTTTCTGAATTCACAGAAACAGTAAATTTATCTTCACAAAGAATCACATGGCAAATGGGCTGGTGTTATAAATCCAGAGGGGGTGCCCCTACCAAGCCCAATCCTGTTTAAGAGCAAACCCGCAACCGGCAGCTGTGTCTGAATCACAGACAATTAAAAGCCTAGGCAAGGAAATCTTGGTGAATCTAGTACAAATCTTTGTGACGCGCTTTTAATCTGACCACCGACCATGTGGTCCAGTGGGTATCAACTCGGACTTTCCATGTTAGTGACAAGCTGTTAAACCCAACTCGTTCATTTGGTTAGGTGGGGTTGAAGCGCTATGCCATTGGAATTTGGAGCTCCTGCTTCAGCCAACAATGTATACCAGAAAAGGGAGATAAAGATTATTGTATGACACATCCTCCCTTTGGGAAAGTGACTCCTTTTTTCGGATCGATCAAGTACTATTATAGTAAAAGGCCCAAAACCTAAGCATTTTAAAGTAATTTATATATATATATATATATATATAAATTTTCAAAAAATAATATATATTCTGACTATTTGATTGCCGTTCGTTACTTGAATAAATATTAGTGATAATCTTTTTGAGAAATGTGTAATAAGTTGGACTCTCTTATAGTAATTTCTATCAATTTTATGTATTGATAAGTTTCGCAATTATAAATTGACATAAATATATCGCAATTTATAAGAGGACCCTAAAATTTATTATGCAAGTGTACTTGAAATAAAAAAGGAAAGTAAAATAAAGTGGAAAGGTTACTTAAAAGTACTAAGACCTGCCCATCATAAGTAAAATAAGCTTCATGCATAGAGAGAATTCAACTTTTGACAAAAGAGTTCTTGAGCAAATTGTTGCGTGTCAATAGATGTAGTAATATCCCAAAAGAGCTATATAATCATGTTTTTTCCCTGAAGAATCTTGATGGTAGGAGAAAAAATCCTACTCACATTTTCCAAATCACGTTCTCTTCTTTCCTTTTCTCCATAACCAAACAAGAAAGATGAAGGTCTAACTATAGATTTTTTCTATGCACGCTTTCCTCTTATCTGATAATACTCCATCTAGCTATTCCAAAATATAATATTAATGTTAACTTTTAAAAGTCAAATTCAAATATTTTAGAATTTAAATTTAATATGAATTAATTTAATTTCAGAAAATATAATTAAAATATTATAAACAAACTAACAATATTATCAATTACTACAAAATTTATTGTTTTTAAAAATTAAATGAATCACATTAGTTTAGTTTTGGAACGGAGTAAAACATTATATCTAGATTTTATTTTCTCTTCTAAGTTTAATGCTATCTATTTATTAACAAGGAATTTCTAAATTTAATGCTATCTATTTATTAACATTATAAACAAGGAATTTCTTAACATGTGCTCTAAGGGCACATGCTAAGCACATAGTTTAAGAGAATATTCTCTTGAATTGTGTACATATTCTCTTGATTTCTGCATTTGCATCAAGGTCAAAGGAATAAGCACACAATTTAATAGAATATGCTTAGCTGTTAAAAAATTCCTTGTTTAATTCTAATCATTATTGCCGCGTAGTTGTCCACATAACACACATATTTAATCATGGTATGACTCAGTAATTCGCTAATCCACCATCCTATAATCAAAACTTTTATTATAAGCTAAGCTAAGATTATTTTGTTTGCAATGATGAGATTGGGCTTACTATTAATTTTAAGACTTTTGTTTTAAAAATTATACTTGGGACTATTAATCCAAATACTCTCTCGCATAACATATGACATTTTACATGATTTTATTTTTCTCAAGTTATTTAACGTTTTATATAATCAGGAGAATTAAGTACAGTCTTTTCAAAATTACCCCTCATGAGAAAATATTACAGATGAGAGAATATGAGATAATTATATGGTACTCCCTCTATTCCTAAATAACTGATATTTAAGGATGTTGCACACAGATTAAAAAAATATTTAATATTTTAAAACATTCCTAAAATACCCTTAACTAATACCCTATTAAATTATTTATCTACACCATTACTCCACAACTTTTCAATTTCTTGAAGTAATGTTAAATGAAATATAGTTTAAAGAATATGAACATCAACATTGGAAAAGAGAAAGAGTGTGAAAAATAATTAAGGTGAGTATTAATGAAGCTAATTATAACAAGGGCAAAATTGGAAAAAAGGTAATAAAAACATATTGGTTTCTTAAAACATCAAATATTTTGGAACAAAATCATTCTTCTAAAACATCAGTTATTTAGGAATAGAGATAGTAAAGGGTATTATAGATAATTAATACTCTATTTAATGTTATAAAATTATTTTCTTAATTCTTGTGTACAACTCTAAAACGTCATATATTATGGAACGGAGGGTGTAACGCCCCCAAAATAGGTCCACACAACCTATTCTGAATCGCTAAATACATAATACAGAATACAAATACAAATTTTCTTATTCCAACTATTAAACTGTCGTGCAAGATATGACTACGCAAACTGTGAGCTTCAATACAGATATTATGTCGTATATAATACGAAAATATCAACGCTCAAATTAAGTTCTCATTACAATTATTATCACACTATTTTACAAAATAGTGAGGACTACTATAGCACTATCTCGGACCATCACTCTAATATTCTCCGACTAGTCCCAACTATATTATTATTTTCTGAAAAGAACAATAAAAGAAAAGGGTGAGCTCAACTAGCCCAGTAAAGTTTTAGATCAACAACTGCAGCGAAAATAACAATCCATTAGAAGAGTTAAGTAGAGAATGATGTCTACTATCTTTTACGAGTTAAAGGTCCATCGAAAATATTTTATCCTTGTAACACCAATCAATAATTATTTTCAATCAACGAATTATCTATGCACTACGGATCAAAGATATTCGTTTGTATCACCAGTGTTTATGATAATGCCAAACAACAGTCCATTTTGAACTACGGGCTAAAGATAACTTTCATCACAAGTCTTTATCTGTAACACCAAATATCATGATTATACCAATACACAGTTTCTGGTCATAATCATACCAATCAACAGTTCATCTTTGTACTACGGGCCAAATATAACTTTCACCACAAGTTCACAGACGAAGAATCGACGAAAATTTGATTTTACTATGCAGTACTATGCAATAAAATATTATAATAAAACAAAAACTTTATATATAATATAATATATTCAATTTATATTTTAATAAAACAAACAACTTTATATATATATTATAAAAAGTTTTCTGTTTTATATAAAAAAAATTATGTTCTATTACTATTATAATAATAATAAAATAAAAACTGAAATAATATTCTGCCGACGATTTGAATAATTTGGCACGTAGGGGTCCATGGAATAATAGGTCAAACTTACAACAACAACTCTATTTATATCAAAAATTGAATAAATATCCACCACAAATCACTTTTCTTTAATTAACACAATCTTTCAACAATTAGTAATCATTAATATTATAACTCACAATATTGACAATCAAATTGTTCCCAGAAAAGAGGGGGCTTTTCGATAAGAATTTTTCCTTAGTGGCGCGCAATTAAATAACCTAACTCATTAGTCATTTCTTTGACAGAACTTTCTAAACATTGCCAATAATGGTAACTAATAATATGAGTAACTGTGTCGTGACAATTATTGATTTAATAATATAAAATATTGTGCAGATAATATTATGACAATAATTGAATCAATAATATGAGATACTATGTAGGAACTACTGTGACAATTATTGAATGAAATACTTAGTGACTTCTTACGTAAGAATCAATAATCAGAGATACTGTGCAATACCATGTGCTACTGTGCAACAACGCGTATTATTGTACTTTTATCATCGGGTATTTCAACAGTTTAACGGTAAAAGTCTTGCCGTTATTTTTATAAAAGGTTATTTTTGTCGCTTTCTATATCCGACAATTATTCCGTTGTGGAGTCCATCAATGATTGCGCTGTCGTACGAATATTCCCCGACAATAGAATATTCCCCGATCAAACAAATATTCCCGACAAAACGAATATTTTATGACAACTTGTTTACTTTGTAAAATTTGCACAAATCACCCATAACTATAACATTATATTAAATCAACACCTTACTATTTAAAAATAAGATGTAAAGAAAAGTAAATTTTATTCATAAAAGTTGGGGTCTTACAGAGAGAGTATAACAAAATAGTTGGAATGAGAGCTTATTTAATACCATATCCATTCAAACATTATAATCTCTAATATTTGGGATTAAAAATTTATGGACAAAATTAATATTTACCTTTTTTTTAAATGATCGGTGTATTCTATATATTATATCCATCTACACTCACACTACTGAGAATACGATTTATTTGTTATAACTGGTAAGTGTAATAGTACAAGTGATAAGTTTGTATCCAATTCTTTAAATAATTATGGATAAAATAAATCTAACATGAAATTATTTTAATTAAATAATTTCATTCTAAACAAATATGTGACTAATTAAGATTATTCAATCCTAGGTAGGACCTAAGTATAATATGGAAGTCCTAATTCTGTACTTGTAAGTTGGTAGCATTTAGTTTTCAGCTAATTAATCTCGATTCATGGAATATTGGTAGGTTTATGTTTATTAACAACGAGCTTTTTATGATGGTTCAAAAACGTTATATGATCATATTTTCCACATAATACAGTTGAAATAGTAATAAATTTATCAAGAAATGTTAACTAGATTGAAGGTACTCGTGCACGAATTAAATTAAGAAGATTATTCCAAGGGCTTTTTACCACTGTATATTATGGGTAAATAATTTAGAGAGATAGCAAAACTTGTGGGAGAATATAATACTACGGTTGCCCCAGATCAAGATAAGACATTTATAATATTGTACTTTACAGTCATATAGTTATATGATTGATGTAACGCTTAATAGATGCCTTTGTTTTGTAGTACTTGTATTCATTTATATTTATATATGCTTTCAACTAAATATAATTAATGTTGCTTAAGAATTATATATAGAACTTTAGTATTTAAAGTAGTTAGATGATGACAAGCTACAGGAACCAATTAATTGAAAATATATATATATATGCTATCATATCCTTAATTTTATTACCACCTAAGTTGACTGATATGTACAGTCAAACAATCTTAATTTTATAAATCTTAGGCGGAACAAATTTAACGTAATGATATATATTATGAATGTTATATGTATGCTAATTTTTTTATTATTAATTACGTAAATAGATTTTAGTGTTAATAATTAAATTATCGCAATATACAACAATAATCTTCAAATTTTTGGATGATTAAAAAGTTACTCCATATAGCTCAAGCTAGGATTCTCTATGTTGAAAACTATTTTACTACTATATATCATAGAATTAATAACCCATGCAAACTTATTTGTTGCAATTTTCCACATTCCAAACTTGTTTGGGCATAGATTCTGATTTTTGGTCTCCGTGTTGGTTGATTCGAATTTTTTGCCCTAGGTCTCTTTTGTTTTTATTTTCAGATCGCGTTTGATTTTGTTTGGGAGAGAAACAAGTGAGGAGGGAGAAATTAAAAGGAAAAAACAGACTTTAAATAAATATAAGAGAGAAATGTCCCCTAAGGGATATGTTCCTGATCCACACAATATATATATATATATATATATATATATATATGTATATATATGTTATACATTAATTAAGTCAAACCGCACTCACACCCACAGTATTCCGACAAATAAAAATAGCAAGAACATAATTAAAGGCTAATAAGTCACTGTCCTGTATTGTCAGAATTTTATGGCAGAATCATCCATTTAACTATGTTTGAAAGCCAACCATATTAAAAAATAATTATATACTATAAAGAATATTCCATAGCGAAGTGAAAAGTTTTTAAGTGGCCAGAATTAATTAATACGTAACTCTTATATTGAGGATGAAAGCAAAACCGATAGTCAAATTATAACAATTCCTTAATTAGCTAATACATGTGTGTGAGAGAGAGATGGGAAATATGTTTAATTACCTTCCAATGGAAGCATTTGGATGAAAAGCACAAAAAGAATGGTTGATATATATATATAGCTCCTTTACCTATATACATCCCTCCCCATCATTTCTTTATCTTATTCAAGGGATAAATATAAATACACACATACATATACTAATATATATATATATATATATATATAAATGAAAAAGGAGGAAGAGGAGGGGTATGGTTTGGGCCACAGTAGTATGACTTCCACTAACATATGTGTGTGTATATATTCCAAACATAAATAAACATATCAAATGTGAGATTTCCAATCAAATGATATACTATCTAATTCCCTATACAGTCCCACCCTCCTCCCTCCCTCCCTCCCTCCATCCCTCCCTCCTGTTCTGGGATTCAATTATTCCCTTCAATTCTTTCCTTCCTTTTTTTCTTTTAAACTAAAGTAATATAGCTAGTGCATGCCCTTTCTTTCTTTCTTTCTCTCTCTCTCTCTATATATAAAGAGGTTCAGCAACAACAACAAAAACAAAGTCCTAGTGGCATGACCCAACTCATATTTATCATGAAATTGATTGTTCGAGTTGTGAGAGAGTGTATGTTCAAACAAGCTAAAAAAACAACAAAAACAAAAAGCAGCTTGTTTATACTAAGAAAATAAATTCAGCTACAAAAGACGAATTTTCTCTCTATATATTAATCTATACTTTTTATAACATACATAATCTTCTAGCTCATTCCTAACCAGTTTGCTTTCATCACAATTAATTCTTCAATTAATTATTACAACGCTAAATATATTCGCATATATAGCTAGCGCCAATGGTCCCTATTTATATATATAATACTCGGCCAAAGCAGCTGCATCATGTTGCCTGTCCATGGCCCAACAGTACGTACTCACCTCTCCTTTAAAGAAAGCTTCATACCCTTTCGATCTTTCTCATTCACCATTTTCTTTTTCTTTTCTCTTTCCTTTTCATCCATTTGGACCTAATTGTACAATTGCACGGTTCCAGTGTGTTCTATATATGCCCTGTCATTCCCCACTTGGCTAGGGTTTTATACAAGACGTATGATATATAGTTATGTTGCGCGCAATGCGTAAAATCAATTCTTGGTCCTCCATCTTGATCAATTAATTATCTGAAAGTTCCTCCAAATGTAGGGTTCCAAAAATCAACTGTGGTTTCATGAGTGACCGGAAATGTGCTTGAAACCGGTACAAGACATAGCCCTCGACTTCTAAGATCTTGCTTCGCCCCTTCTGGATCCTTAGATTTATCACAACTCTGCATGCATGCATGACTACATGATTAATTCTCTAAATTTAATTCCATGAAAATAATCAAATATATGTACTAATTATTCCTTTCTGTCGAAAGTAGAGAGTACATAATAAAAATGTCTTAGTTATATGTGCATGTCTTAGGAAAACTTGATAATTAAGTATAACATTAAAAGGAAAGTTAAAAAGTTAAATAAAACTCTTATTTTTGAATGTTGATAGTACGATGTACAATTCAAAAACTTAAATAATAATCATTTAGTTAAAATGTATTATTATATATTTACAGTTGATCATTGCGCGGGATCAGGAATTAAACAAAGAAAACTTTATACCTGTTGTTGTTGGATGGCCGGAGCTCCACTTTTCATGTATGGGTCACTTAAAACCTGTCAATTAGGAGCATAAATTAATTAATGGTTAATATTTTTTAATACATTTTTGGTATTTTCCTCACATATACATTGAATGTAACTTTTTTTTTGTTGCATGAAAATTTCATAAAACCAATCATTACAAAGGTGATGATTATGAAAATTACCCTGACTTGTTCATGGAGGAACTTGATGTATTCAATAGCTTCAGATAGCACTGATGCCGTATCAGTCTGAAATGAAACGATATAATTAACATGATTGAGGATATATATATATACACACACACTACTCATCTCAATCAAAGTAGCTTTTTTGTATATAAATTCAGAAATATAATCATCTCTCACTATACTCTTGTGTGCCAAAGTGTGAGTAGTTGTAAAGGAAAATTCACAAGCAAGATTAGTTACCTTTCCAAAAGGTGAAACTAATTGTTGGAGCGCAGTGATTCTGTCCCCCATTTTCTCTTTCCTCACCTAAAACAAACAACATTAACATAAAATTTAATTTCATCTTTTGGATCGGATAATATATATATATATATATATATATATATATATATATATATATGAAGAGGAGTTAAAGACGAAGCTAAATTAGCTATAGCTTAAAGCAGCTAGCTAGCTAGCAAGCTGAGCTCCCTCTTCCGAAAAAAGTTGTTTCAAGTTATGTACATGTACCTTAAAAGCTGGCAAATTAGCTGATGGTGTTTCATTCCGAGGCCTTTTGGTTGATGCGTCACTGCTACTAATTTTCTGTTGGAAAAAATAGAAATATGAAACATTAATAATTATATAAATATGCTAGCTAACTAGCTCCCAATTAAAAAGTTGAAATTAATCCTAGGCAATTAACTAATTGTAATAAGATTACGGTACCTTGGGTTTTTCATCAAGGGTTGATGAGGGTAATTGCATTTGTAGCGAAGGTAAAAGCTGGTTTGGTCTCATGACATCATCAGCTGCTGCGGTGTTGGATGCATTCCAGAAGGGAGCGTTGTTGGAGAATTGTAACTGATTTTGGGGTTTAGACGACGTCGAGGACCATGAATTAGAATTAGGCTGAAATATTACTGCTGGTTGATCATGATCATGATCAGCTGCTGCTGATGATGAAGAAGAGTTGATGATGCCATAGCAGGATGGATACGAATAATTATTTTGCATGGACGACGACCGGCTATCAAAAGTACTAGTGGTAGAGTTTTGTTGGGGCTGATTCATTTCGTATCCTAATAATCCTGGTAACATACTAGTTGAAGGGTTATTTTGATAGCGGTGTACTGAAGATGAATCCATCTGATCATGAAAACTAGTGGTGCTACTATCACTTGGGCTCAGATGATGATGATGATGTTGACTACTATTACTAATTAACTGCGATTGATCTAATGAAAATCCTCCTCCTCCTCCTCCACGGCTTGAATCTTCCTCAGAAGTAGTTCCGGCCGAATACATGATCATCTTGTTGTGTGATATTCTGGGCCACTGCTCTTGTTGAAAACTACTTGTGGTATTAGAGCTCAAGTGATCTTCTTGAAGCATCGTCCTGAAACTGCTCTCATCACCTTTTTCACTACGGCTGACCAGAATAATATCATTAATTCAACCCAACTAATTCTCTCTATCGCGATATATATATATATATATACAAAAAAATAAAAAATAAAAAAATATTAATAATAATAGACTTACAATGATAAAGGTTGGTTCCAATGATCCATGGGTTGAGAGGAGAGACCTAAGCCCATCATCTGTAAATTGGGATCTGTTAATACTAGGGTGCCATGATGAGGGTCTTGTTGCAGCTGCTTACTGTGAGTATTAGTATCTTGGAATAGTAGTGAGGTGCCAGAAGCGGTGGCAGAATCAATTGAATTAGACGACCTGGGTTCCACTACTTGTGTCGGCCACCCATAATTGCCAGTTCCCACAGTTCTATTTAGTGCGGTAGATGATGGCGGCGAAGATCCACTCTCGAACCTGCTGCTGGTTGTGGTGGTGGTGGTTGATTTCGTTGATTCCCACCAGTTTCCGCTGCCCAACTGGAATTCATCCGCCATGCCCTACCCTCCCTTCTATACGTACGTACGTACGTGATCTCTTGCTAGCTCTTTCCTTTAATTGGAATTGAAGCAGTGCGTCTGTCTTCAGATTCTCTTCTCTTCTCTGGGCTGGCTGGCTGGCTGGCTAGTAAGCTAACTTTGTTTTGTTTGCTCTCTTAAGTAGCTAGTAATTGTAATGAAATGAAATCGATTTGCTGCATCACAACTATTATTTATATCAACTAGGATAGGAGCAAGTGTCCAAATCTCCCATCTTATCCTTGTCTCATTTTTTGTCCCATGCTATATATGTATACTGCAGTTATATATATATATATATATTTATAATTAACTTTTTAATTATAAGTATTTCCTGCACTAGTATCTGAAATAAAATAATATACAAGAGCGAGAAAATAATATTAAATTTTAGATTCGTTGAAGAAAAAAATGACTTGAAACTATTTGAGAATGAATAAATAAATCTTTACATACTAATCATTTACAAACATATTCACATGCAATTGGTGGAAGGCATGACTAGATTTTCTACTACGTACAATAATACTACACTAGATGGCTACTAATTAGGAGTTTGTTCGTGTAAGTTGTTAGTATATGTCAAGATTTACTAACAGAATCACCGGGAGGAATTAACAGGCTAGGCCGATCGGTATGACCAGAATTTGGTTGACTTTTAATTAAAGTGATTGTGATTAGAAAAAGTAAAGTTGATCCTGAAATCAGATACCCCTTGCCCTTTGCTTACCTCACTTTAAATAAAATGATGGTGTATATATATATATATATATCCATTTTATATTTTCATTTTATATATATATCCACTTTCTTTTCTTTAACAGTACTTGTAACAGGGATCCATGCTTTTAGTTTTATTCGGTTTTTCAATAATTCACAAATATATATATATATATATATATATATATGAAATGGTAAAATATACATATTTTAATTTTATTCGCTTCAAAGTTAATTGTCCCTGCCAAATAATTAAGCTTTTAATTAATTCTCCCGCACTATTGAGTCAGTTATAACAATGATCATATAAGACAAAAGGTTACAGATCATTAAACCAAAACTAAAAGTAGTCTTGATTTATGCCAACTTAAGGACGGAATATATGCAATTAGTTTCTCCCAAGTAAATTGGCTCTCAAATTAAGGAGTCCAAAATGACATGTAGTTAGGCCCGTCGATCCAAACCAATTTTTCAATTATATATATATATATATATATATATATATATATATATATATATATATATATATATATATATAAAAAGGAGTCAGGACGACATTAATGTACCACTAGATTCTTTTCAGAAATGCAAATACATATATCCTATGAGCTCCTGATCATGGTGGTTGAAAATAAACGTACAACATGCACACCAGAACCATCTAGCTAGTTATATAGCCAGGATCCTCAAATTTATCATTGATCTAGCAACTTGTGCCGGGTAATATTGATATAGCATTAGCAGACCTCATTTGGTAGGACCACAACTCCATTATCTGAGTAATAAATGGAGTATAATATGTATGTTGGGAATTAATTAAGTAATCGCAAACCACACAATAAAATAAAAAAAATAAAATAACATAAAATTTAATATAAAAAAATTTTAAAGTGAAAAATTACAGGTCAAACTCCAAATCTCCACTATATCAAAATAATGGGTTTATAATAATCATCCCAAATTTTATGCACTAAAACTTGAGGTTCCACAATACCGCGACACAACTTTTTGGACGGACTAAAAGCTGCAAAATCCTCCCACTCACAATACAACTTTTTTTACACGGAATATAAAAGCTACAAAAAACACTCTCCCTCACACAAACACAAAACCCACTCACACCCTATCAACTTTTAGAATGCTACATGACTTCTGATTGTGTTACCCTTCAACAACTCAACATAATACTCTATTTATCGAGTACCCACAATTCTTCTTTTTCTATTCAAAATAGAACACATCCAAAATAAAACTTATATTACAAATAGATTTCTTTCTAAAATAATACTCCTATTAATAATATGAGTTCTTCCTTTTCATATTAACAATTCTTTACATAATAGGATTCGAGGAGTAACCTAACAATTCCTCCCTCGACTCAAATCCCCAAACACTTCAACTTCATCTCTGAACTTCACTCGATTGTTGAAGTGCTTGGTCTTCTTTCTACGTATTAGACTGTCCATCTAACACACAAATTAACTTTTCATTCTTTCTACCTTGAAGAATTAATTTGTCATCCTTAAACACCTTGCACGAATTTTCTTGACCCACATATGTATATCCACGTGAGGATAATTCTCCCAAAGAAATTATATTCTCACCACAACCAAGGACATAACATATTTTCTCAAGAATCTTTGTAGAACCGTCGTGAAGTTTGAAACGAACACTTCCAACGCCTTCAATCTTCACTCTCCCTTTATTCACCGCATTGACATAGCCAAATTCTCCATCTTCCTGCAAACTCTCAAAGCAATCTCTCTCCTTGCAAATATGCATAGAAGCCGCAGAATTCAATACCCATCCATCTTCATTATAGTCACTCTTGACCATTAAAACAACTTCTTCTTCAGCTTCACTAAGGAAATTAGCATCTTCAAATTTCTCTTTGTCCTTCAATTTCTCTTGATACTTTCTAAAACTCTTCATGTCCTCCCTTAATGTTCTGCATTGATATTGGATGTGACCCTTCTCTCCACAGTAGTAGCACTCTTTATCACTATAATCTCTTGGTCTGGATCTTGATCTTCCTCTACTATTATCTCGCCATTGATGTCTCCCTCGAATAGAAAACCTTCCACGGTTAGTGCTTGCTCACCAATGTTATTACTCTCTTCTCCCATCAACTTTTGACTTTCTCGTAAAATAGAAACCACCTCATCTAAAATCAAAGTTGATTTTTTCACCAATAATGTTTGCACCATCGACTTGTAAGACTTGGACAAAGATGACAATAAGAGCAATGACTTCTTCTCATCTTCTAATTTTTCATTTGTATTCAACAATTGAGATATTAACCTGCTAAAAGCATTTAGATGATCATGGAGATTCGACCCTTCATCCATCTTCAAATAGTACAATTCCATCTTCAAGCACAATCTGCTGGTTAGCGACTTCGAAGCATAACTCTTCTCGAGTTTTTTCCATAAATTTTTTCGGATCAGTCTCTTTCAACACATCATACTTTATCTCAAGTGCTAACGACGAACGTATTGTGCTTACCGCCTTCTTGCGAATTGTCTGCCGATTTGCATCTTTCACATCTTCTGATTTTTTCTCCTCCAAAGCTTGATCAAGTCCTTGCAACACCGAAAGATCTTACACGCTACTCTGTTATAGTGTAAAATTTGTTTTCCCATCGAAGATTGAAAACTCAAATTTACCCACATTCGCCGTCATCGTATTACGCAAAATAATTCTTTCTAACTCGGATCCAATCAACCTAGCTCTGATACTACTTGTTGGGAATTAATTAAGTCACCACAAACCACACAATAAAATAAAAAGATAAAACAACACAAAATTTAATGTGAAAAACCCTTAAAGAAAAAAATCACAGGTCAAACTCCGAATCTCCACTATATCAAAATAATGAGCTTACAATAACCATCCCAAGTTTTATGCACTAAAACTTGAGGTTTCATAATACCGCGACACAACTTTTTGGAAGGACTAAAAGCTGCAAAACCCTCCCACTCACAATACAACTTTTTTTGCACGGAATATAAAAGCTGCAAAAAACCCTCTTCCTCACACAAACACAAAATCCACTCAAACCCTCTCAACTTTTAGAATGCTACATGACCTTTGATTTAGATACCCTTCAACAACTCAACATAATACTCTATTTATAGAGTACCCACAATTCTTCTTTTCCTATTCAAAGTAGAACACATCCAAAATAAAATTTATATTACAAATAGATTTCTTTTCAAGATAATACTCCTATTAATAATAGGAGTTCTTCCTTTCCATATTAACAATTCTTTACATAATAGGATTCGAGGAGTAATCTAACAATGTAGCCATATAGTAGTACTCCCTCTGTCCCTTAATATAAGACTTTATAGAGTTGTGCACAAACATTAAGAAAATAATTTTATAGCATTAAATATATTATCAAATATTTATATTGTTCTTGTATTGAAAAAATAGATTGTTATTTATTGGGCAAAAAATAGTGAGAGAACTAAAGTTATATTTAATACTTAGGGTAATATTGAAAACTAAGCAATTAATGCTCACTTGAAATTCTAAAACGTTATATATTAAGGGACAAAAAAACTTCTCTAAAACGTCTTATATTAAGGGACGGATGAAATATATAATTTTATTGGAAATATTAATGTCTCAACTCTCTTGTTTCAGTTTTCAGTAGGTCGGTGAATCTTAGTAATTACCAACTTTTACATTAAGTCAAGCTCATATAATTTCATACTTGATCCCCAAATTATGCCATTATAGAAAATAAATTATGGGACGATATGTTGCGAAATATATATGATGTCATTAATCATTATTTAACCCTATTGATCACATGCATTATCTTTATTTAGTAGTACCGTGTGATTAGATAAAAGGAAATATTTCCTAATTGCCAATTTTTGGTCATTCCCAATATATATATATATATATATAGATGAATATTGGAGATGCTGCAAACCAACAAATTTGATTTCTTTCGGAGTATTCTAATGTACCGAGTATAATGCTCAGATTCTACTGTCAAGTCACTAACTGTCTTATATATAAAAATACCAAACACATTATTCTTTTTGTTCTAAAATTATAAATAAATTTATAAAATGAAGATTTTTTTTAATATAAAAAATTGTTTTTCAAACATAACATTTAACATTTGTTAAAAATATCATAGTGGTGCATGACATGAGAGTATTCGATTTATTTAGAATATTAGTAATGACATATTAGAAACTTCAATTGAAAATAACTAAAAAAATAATACTTATGTCTAATTTTATCTCTTGTGAGTAGTTTATTTGGTGCACATTCAAAAAGTAGTTTGGTAGCTATGGTTGCGAGTTCCAGCTCCATTATAGCATGATGATTTCTGTTATAGAATCTTTATATATAGAAAATGAAGGTTGCTGCATTTTGTATCTAATGGAACTCAGTAATACTATCTCTTGTATAGCAGAAGGTAATATATATATATATATATATATATATATATATATATATATATATATATATATGTTAACGCCAAGTTTTGCCGGCGCGCCCAATCACCAAATCCGCGCGCTCAAACCTGCACAATAACACGTCAACAAACGAAGCTTGACGGCTGGGGCCGCCGGGTGATAGCTCCGGTGTGAGAATAAGTACAGGCTGGTCACAAGGTTAACAATGGAGGCCGCAATGTATAGTGCTCAAGTGAATAATAATAATGATTACCTGTTACCATTAGGTTAAGCCTTGTATTTATAGTCATTCTCACCACCTTTAGAGCCCATGTCCCAGTCAAGTTAGGACTTCTAAACATGGTAGTTACCATTGTTTGGGCCCAACTCAATCTCTCTTGAAAGTACAAGTTGGTGGTCATCCAACCATTTGCCTTATGAGAATTAGTATGGAGATAGGATTAGGGTTAAGACCCTTAATCCTTTAGACTCCTTATTGCACCGGGCTTTAACCGAGAAATATCCTTCGGTATGGACCTTACAAAGTGGTCTGAATCCCATCCCGAAGGGCTTGGTAGTCCAATCCCGATCATTGACTATTCGATCTAGACTCCGGCCCGAAGGACTCGGTAATCCGATCCCGTTCATTATTATGTTGGTCTGGGCCCCGGTCTCGTGGACTAAGATGCCCGATCCTGATGATACCAACTAGGTCTGGGTTCTGGCCCAAATAGCTCAGATACCCGATCCCGAACCCTGCTATCCCAATCTGGGCTTCGTCCCATTGGGCCCGGTAAGCTCCCCTCGGCCCAAGCCTTCTGTACATGTAGGGGTCGGTGGATTATACCCGATCATTGCCCCCCAATCTCTCATTATAACAAGCCTTTAATGGGATATTTAATGATAGATTTAAAGAGATGCCTAGGTAATCCAACCGACCTAATTAATGCGGTACACGATACACAAGAAATGAACGGCCCAACATCATTATTAGCCGCCTGTTGAGATTCGTGCAGCATCAGTATAAATACCTTCCCACCCTACGACACCCATTTTTTACGAACTCTCTTTGTCTAAGCTCAGACTCAAAAAAATTTTCGGCGAGTACAATTTCCGTCGAGAGGTTTCTTATTCTCCGACCAGTCCTTTTACCACCCAAGTCACCTCACCTTCACCGATTTTTTGTTTTAATGGCTGATTCCGGCCTTCTTCCAGCTGCTTCCACCTCCGACTTAACCCCTACCATTGAGGTCATCCCTGATTCCGTCGAAATGGCCGCCATTGTCACCATCGCCAGCACCGATTTGGTGCCGATTGACCTACCGGAAGCTCCCACTGGGGACTCTACTGATGGAACCGAGGCGCGGATCCGGTCTGTCTACCGCTCTGAGACTGACTTCTCCCATATCAACACCAAATCCACCGTCACCCCCACCCAACTTTCAGACGCTCGGGAACTTTTCAATGTTCCCCAAGAGTACAAGCTTCGGGTGCCAAGACCCGACGAGAGGATGTTCTGGCGCCCCGAAGGCAAGTGGGTGGCCGTCCCGACGTACGCTCTGAGGTATGGGGTCCGCTTCCCGCTTCATGAGTTTATTGTGTCGTTTCTCTGCTTTGTGGGGATCGGGTTCGCACAACTTGTGCCGAACTCGTATATCCACCTAATAAGCTTCATCGCCATCTGTCAAGAGCTAGGGGTTCCCCCCAGTCTTGATTTTTTCTTCGTATTATTCACGGTCGGCAAGTCGAAGGAGCCTGGCTTTCGTCAGTTGAACCGGATTTTCGGTCGTGCTACATTCGTAAGAACCCCTTCCAGCAACAAGGGATGGCACAACCAGTGGATGTTCATCAAGGGGACCGATCTTCAGTTACTTCCGAACTGGTCGTCTCCCGATGACACTATTGTGAAAGTAACGACCTTCCCCACTGCCCGAAGAGATGAATTTCGAACCTTCTACCAGAAGGTGAAAAAGACTATGTGGAGCCTGGACACTCTGGCCGATAAGGTCTGGCTGTACAAACATGGATGTAAGTTTTCCCCGCGATCTCGCTTATCCTTCCCTTTCCTTTTGTTTTGTTTTGTCCTAATTTCTGACGTGTTATTTCCTTCTGTAGTGACCATCTTCAAGCCGAAGGGCCTCGTTGAGTCTATCTCTCCTCTCCCCGTTCGGTCTGGCCCGACCCACCTACTGCTTGGGGATGGTGTCACCGAAGGGGAGTCAATGCCCATCTCTGAGCTCTCCGTGGATTCCTCCCCTGCTCCCCCGAGGGATGCCACGCGGATGTCTCAGGCTGAGAAGGTGGCTTTGCTGAAAAAGGGAAAGAAGAGGGTTCTGACGAAGGCCCCCCCCCCAAGCCATCTTCTCAGAAGCCGAAGGTGGTGGAGTCGGCTCCTCCACCAACTTCTGAAGCGAAAGTCCTTGAGGATCCCGAGGAGACCGAAAATGAAGTTGTCGAACCTCGCCCCAAGCGATTGAAACCGAAACCGGTGGATGAGGCTGATCTCCAGGTCATCCCGGTTCCTACGCCTGCTGTTGAGGTAGATCCGTCCCCTAAGGCTGGTCCTTCCTCGGCGTCCGATTCGTCCAGGGGTTCGCCTCCAGCAAGTTTTTGGCCAAAGAGCCCCTCGGAAGTATTCCCCTTTGATGCCCTGGATCATTTCAAACTTCCCGGTGATGATGCTCGGTTCAAGGGGCATTCTACCGAGGGGCTATTGGTCTCTTACATTAAGGCCCAGTGTCAGGTAATTCCGAAGTCTTTAGAATTTGTATCCTCTGAATATCTGCTTATACATTATTGACCTGTTTCTTTTTCTTTTTTCTTTTTTGTAGGCTAACGCTATTCTGGCCCGAGCTATCCCTCCGGTTGTTAAGGCTACTAGGAAGGATATTCAGCTTCGGGCCGATGTGGAGCTACTCGAGGCGGATGTTCGAGGTTTATCGGCTGATTTGGCTAAGGAGAAGGAGAGTCATACCGATACTCGAAATAAAGTCACATTCGCCGAACGTCAAGCCACGGAACACCAGAGGCTCCATTTGAATCTGCAGAAGGAGTTTGTGGCGCTTGACGGCTATAATAAACAGCTCCTCGAGGAGAGGACCCTTCTGAAAGAGAAGGATCTGGATCAGCAGAACGCCCTTCTGATCCTCCAGAGTTAAATTTCTGAGATGCACGCCCAACAAATGGTGTTGATGAGGGAGAATTCGTCTCTGGAGACAGATCGTGCCGAAGCCATACAGCGAGCTGTTCAACAATACCGAGAGTCTCCTGAACTCCGTGAAATGGTCATGGCCCAGTTTGCTGAAGGCTATGACGCTCATCGGAAGAGTGCTCGGGGTAAGATGGATACCGCTGGTTTGGATGCTGCTGTCCTCGATTCTTCCGAATGAGGGTCTGATTCCGAAGAGGATGCTGATGGCGAGGCTCCGGATCCATAGTTTAGGATTTCACATGTAATTTTTGTCTTTATTTCTTTTGTAACTTTGCCCGATCGGTTCTGCGTGTAACTTTTTCCGATCAGTTCAAGTTGTTTGGTAACTGTTCTGATCGGATTTGTTTATCGCTAGTCCGAGGGGTTTTGTAAACTTGTAGAATTTGAATGAAGATCACAAAAATTTTGCGAAGAGAAATCTACTTTATTTTATTAATGTATAAAGCAGCTTACATAAGCGAAGGTAAATTACGTGACTTTTACTGATAATATTTTCTAAGTCTTCCAGCATGCCATGTATTTTTTACCTCTGTACCGTCTAACGCCCGAAGCCGATAAGTTCCCGGCTTCGGCACTTCAGTTACTTCGTAAGGTCCCTCCCAGTGCGGCATTAACTTGCCCGTGTTCTGGGGGGTTGATGCCTCTGCTTCCCGAAGAACCAGGTCCCCGACCTCAAACCTCCTTTGCTTCACATTCTGATTGTAATGTCGGGCCGTTCTCTTCTGGTATATAGCTAGCCTTATAGATGCTGAATCCCGAACCTCATCCAACATATCTAAATTCAATCGTAAACCATCATCATTGTATAATTCTTGGTACTGACTGATTCGAAGTGTTGGTGATCCGATCTCAACGGGTATCAGTGCATCGGTTCCGTAGGCTAGTCTAAACGGTGAGTCACCTGTAGTGGTCCTCGGGTTAGTCCGATACGCCCAAAGGACACTAAGCAACTCTTCGGGCCATCTGCCCTTTAGTTCATCCAACCTTCTTTTGATTCCTGTGAGCAGGATCCTGTTGGTGACTTCTACCTGTCAATTGGATTGGGGGTGGGCCACAGAAGTCTTTCTGTGTTGAATACCTAACTCCTTTAGGAAAATTTTGAATTTAGACCCCACAAATTGTCTGCCATTATCCGAGATCAAGACCATCGGAATGCCGAACCGGTAAATAACGTACTCCTTAAAGAACTTGAGGCACTCTTGTTCAGTAATCTTATGTAATGGTTTGGCTTCCACCCACTTTGTCATGTAGTCGATTGCGACGATTACGAAAGTGACCTGCCCTTTGGCCTTCGGTAATGGTCCCAAGATATCAATCCCCCACATGGCAAATGGAATAGGGGATAAAACTGAACACAACTCTTCGGGAGGTCTATGTGGGATAGAACTATGTAACTGACACTTTGGACATTTTCTGACGTAGTCCTTTGCTTCTTGGAAGATGGTCGGCCAATAGTATCCCTGCCTCATAATTTTGTAAGCCAATGACTTGGCCCCCATGTGATCCCCACAGATTCCTTCATGTACTTCCCTCAGTGTATACTCAGCTTCCGAAGGTGTCAGACACTTCAGTAAAGGGGAGGTGAATGCCCTACGGTACAGATCCCCATTGATAAGGACGAAGTTAGAACTCCTGTGTTTGATTTTTCTAGCGTACAAACGATCCGAAGGTAGAATCCCCTCGGCCAGGTAAGTAATGTAAGGCGTAAGCCAACAGTCGAGCCGATCCAGGGTCAGTACGTCTGTCCTTTGAATACTAGGTTTGTCTAATACTTCCAAGTAAACTGATCCGGTGAAGGAGCTTGCTTCGGTTGTGGCTAGTTTGGCTAGGGAATCTGCTACTGTATTGTCTGTCCGATCGATCCCCAGACAGCTGTACGACTCGAAGTATGAGAGTTCGTCCTTTACCTCCGCCAGGAATTTTGCCATTCGGACCCCTCGGGTCTCATACTCTCCCGATATCTGCTTAACCACCAGCTGGGAATCACTGTACACCATTATCCTTTTCACCTCCAGGCATTGGGCTAGTCTAAGTCCGGCCAAAATGGCTTCGTACTCGGCCTCGTTGTTGGTGGCCTTGAATCGAAACCTAATGGCCTGTCGGACTCGGAACCCTTCGGGACTAGTCAGAATGACCCCCGCTCCGCTGACGTCCGAGGTAGATGGCCCGTCCACGTAGAGGGTCCAGGCAGTTTGTAGTGATCGAGCTTTGATGACCGAAGTTACATCTGGTTCGCTGAAAGAACACTCCACCACAAAATCCGCTAATGCCTGTCCCTTAATGGCCGTCCGGGGATGGTATTCTAAAGCGAATTGAGTTAGTTCCATTGCCCATGCAGCTAGCCTTCCCGAGACTTCGGGCCTGTGCAGTACTTTTTTCAAAGGTTGATCAGTGTAGACTATTATTAGCCGACCTTGGAAATAGTGCCGAAGCTTCCGGCTTGCGATGATCAGAGCGTAAGCGAACTTCTCCAGGTTAGGGTATCTGATTTTTGCATCTCGAAGGACGTGGCTGACGTAGTAGACCGGGAACTGCTTTCCCGTTCTTTCCCGCACCAGGGCTGCCCCCACAGCCATCGAGCTGGCAGCTAGGTATAGATATAGTGGCTCCGAGGGGATCGGCTTCATCAGCATAGGTGCCGAGGACAAGTATTGCTTGATCTCCTGGAAGGCGTCTTCGCACTCGGAGGTCCACTGGAAACTCTTCTCATTTTTTGGCCCCTTTAGAGTGTCGAAGAACGGCAAACACCTTTCGGCTGATTTTGATACGAACCTTCTAAGAGCCGCGATCCGACCTGTCAGCCTCTGCACATCTTTGTAAGACTTCGGGGATTTCATATCTAGTACCGCTTGGATCTTTTTCGGGTTTGCCTCGATACCCCTCTTGCTAACTAGATATCCCAGGAACTTCCCTGACCCTAATCCGAAGGTACACTTTGTTGGGTTCAGGCGAAGCTTGTATTTCCGAACCGTTTCAAAGCAGTTTTCCAGGTCCACCAGATGATCCCGAACGGACACGCTTTTTACAATCATGTCGTCTACGTAGACCTCCATGCTTCGGCCTAGCTGCTTTGTAAACACATAGTTCATCATTCGCTGATAAGTGGCCCCTGCGTTCAGCAGTCCAAAAGTCATCTTCCGATATGCATAAATGGCCCGATGCGTGATGAAGCTTGTCTTCGGGATGTCTTCCTTAGCCATTGAGATTTGATGATATCCTGAAAAAGCATCCATGAAGCTCAGCATGCCGTACCCTGAAGTGGCATCAATCAATTGATCAATGTTGGGCAAAGGGTAGAAATCTTTCGGGCACGCCTTGTTCAGGTCTGTGTAATCAATACAGATTCTCCATTTCCCATTCTGTTTCTGAACCAGCACCACGTTTGCCAGCCACTCCGGATAATCAATTTCGAAGATAAACCCTGCCTCCAGTAATTTAGCGATCTCTTCGTCGATAATTTTCTGCCTCTCCGGGGCGAAGATTCTTCTTTTCTGTATGACCGGCCTCTTATTAGGATCCACTTCCAGTCGGTGTAGTGCTACTGATTTGTCCACCCCGGGCATATCGCTGGGTACCCATGCAAAGATATCTGCGTACGCCCGAAGCAGATCAATCAACCCGGTCCGAAAGGGTTCAGACAATCCTGAACCGATCTTTATCATCTTTTGCTCGTTCCCTAAGATCAGTTGTATATCCTCTGTTTCTTCGGCTGGTAATGCAAGTGGCTCTGTACTACCTTCTGTAAAGGGTTCTATCTCAATAGCCATCGTCTGCTTCTGCTTGCTTATCCCGGTTCCTGAAGAGATCAAAGTATTCCGATAACACCTACGAGCGATATCTAGGTCGCCTTTTACCTCTCCGATTCCGTTCGGTGTGGGGAACTTGATCTTGAAATGAGGTATGAAGGTGACCGCATGTAAGGCTGCCAGGGTCGGTCTTCCCAATATGGCGTTGTAAGCCGAATCTATCTGAACCACGAAGAACCTGACCATAATCTCCAGTTGTTGGGGAACTGTGCCAAACTTAACCGGCAATTCGATGGTGCCCGACACATGCACCGGGTCGCCACTGAATCCGTACAATGGCCCTTCCCCTCCCAGTTCCATCTTCTTTCCGCCTAGGTCCATCCTCTGATAAGCATGTGTATACAGTATATCGACCGATGATCCGTTGTCCACCACCATCCTTCTCATGTCCACTGGTCCGACCTGAGCCGTTATCACCAATGCTCCATCATGCGACTCTATGGTATTCGAAGGGTAGTCTTCATCTGAGAAGGAAATAACTGTCCCCGGGAAAACCCTTTCCTTTTTTACTGAGGACCCTGCAACCGATAAGACCGCGTCTAGATGTTCACTTCTTTTTCGTCCTGTCACGCGCCCCACGGAACCTCCGGATATAACATCAATCACCCCCCAAGCGGGCTGGTTCTGATTTGGCTGGGTTTCTCGGGCCTGAGTCCTGTCTTCTTCTATTGGTTGAGTCCTGGCATTTTCCCGGCCGGCCACATACTGAACCAACGTCCCATTCTGAATGTTTTTCTCGATGAGATCCCCCAGATCAAGGCATTCCTCTGTCGTATGGCCCACGTTCTGATGGTAATTGCAGTACCTATTCTTGCTGCGCTTCCCCGGTTTCGGCCTCGTCCTGCATGGCTCATAGAAGGGTTTGTCCTTGATATCTTCTAATATTCTTGCACGGTCGGTGTTGAGGGGAGTGAATACCCTGTTGATGCTTCTGCCCGGGAAGGGTGGACGGCCATTGCCCGATCCCCCACTGTTATAGTTTCTTCTCCCTTGATTATCTGATCTCCCCTGACTGTTGTCCGATCGCTGGTTGTTCGGCTTGTCTCTGTCCCTGGACTTGTCGTGTGAAGGTGGCTTGAGATTTCCCATTGCCTCTTCAATGGCGATGAACCCTTCGGCCCGATGAAAGGCTTCAGTCAAGTCCGAGGGTGGGTTGATCACCAGGTCTTTCATCAACTTCTTTGACCTCCCCATATCCAAGCCCGTTGTGAAGAATCCCAAAGCCTGTGGTGAATTCAATTCTGTCACCGATCCCACAGCCTCCCGAAACCTTTTGACGTAGGTGCCAAGAGTCTCGTCCGAACGTTGTTTCACTTGCATAAGGGAAGCTGTGATTTTTCCCCTTCTCCTGTTGCTTCCGAACCTAGCGTCGAATTTTTCCCGAAGGTCGTTCCAAGAACTAACCGTTCCCGGTGCCAAAGTTCCCATCCACTCTCTGGCACTCTTCTTCAAGGTGGTTACAAACATATGACACTTTGTTGCGTCCGAATGCCCATAATATGTTATCAACCTGTCGTATCCATCCGAATGGTCATACGGGTCTCCCATTCCGTCGTATGTCTCCATCGGGGGCATTTTCTTCTTTGGGTCAGCAGTGACTTGATTAATCTCGGGCGAGAAGGGCGAACTGTGGCAGCTCGAGGGTGTTCCCACTTGATTTTTCACGGCCAGAAGCTTCTCCAACTCCGCGACTCTTCGAGCAAGGTGGTCGGTATCTTCCTTACGGGAAGAAGGTCTGCGCCTGTCCTCCTCATATTCGGGAGATCCGAGTTTCGCCCTCTGTCCCGATCGGCCCAGGCGTTCGGATCTTCTTTCGGGGGAACGACTCCTTCTTTGATTCCTCCTTTCCCGAGAATGGCTTCTGTATCGGCTTCTGTTCCTTCCCGTCTCACGTTGTCGTGGAGATCCAGATCGGCTTCGATGTCTGTGCTTCTTCGAAGAAGCCTCCTGTTCTCCAGCCACCTTAGCCATCTGCAACTCCAATTCTTCTTGCTGGAGACGCAAGGCCAGCATGGCGTCTTTGTTCTGTTGTATTTTGGTCAACAGAATAAACTGACGTTGGTCCTTGCTGTTCTCCACCCGATCCTCCTCCCGTCGTTCATAGGCCTGAGACTGGTTGTCTCCCACGTGGGTGTGTTGAGGGATCGGAGTACGTTGACTGGAGACGAACAGCTGTCTTCGTGCCGACAGGACCTGCACCGAATTGCCTTCCTGGTTGCTGGGTCCTAATCTATCTTTGACCGATGCCCTAACTAGGGTCGTCGGGTGGGTTTTGGCCTTTTCCTGGTTTGAGGCTCCACCATCCTTACTGGCCATGTCCTTTTTACCGAAAAAGTACAAACGTGATTGACTAGAGCGCCCTCCTTCTAGCGCCAATGTTAACGCCAAGTTTTGCCGGCGCGCCCAATCACCAAATCCGCGCGCTCAAACCTGCACAATAACACGTCACCAACGAAGCTTGACGGCTGGGGCCGCCGGGTGATAGCTCCGGTGTGAGAATAAGTACAGGCTGGTCACAAGGTTAACAATGGAGGCCGCAATGTATAGTGCTCAAGTGAATAATAATAATGATTACCTGTTACCATTAGGTTAAGCCTTGTATTTATAGTCATTCTCACCACCTTTAGAGCCCATGTCCCAGTCAAGTTAGGACTTCTAAACATGGTAGTTACCATTATTTGGGCCCAACTCAATCTCTCTTGAAAGTACAAGTTGGTGGTCATCCAACTATTTGCCTTATGAGAATTAGTATGGAGATAGGATTAGGGTTAAGACCCTTAATCCTTTAGACTCCTTATTGCACCGGGCTCCAACCGAGAAATATCCTTCGGTATGGACCTTACAAAGTGGTCTGAACCCCATCCCGAAGGGCTTGATAGTCCAATCCCGATCATTGACTATTCGATCTAGACTCCGGCCCGAAGGACTCGGTAATCCGATCCCGTTCATCATTATGTTGGTCTGGGCCCCGGTCTCGTGGACTAAGATGCCCGATCCTGATGATACCAACTAGGTCTGGGTTCTGGCCCAAATAGCTCAGATACCCGATCCCGAACCCTGCTATCCCAATCTGGGCTTCGTCCCATTGGGCCCGATAAGCTCCCCTCGGCCCAAGCCTTCTGTACATGTAGGGGTCGGTGGATTATACCCAATCAATATATATATATACACACGTTTACACGTATTGGTACTTGTATATGTGTAGTAAACTCATTATTTCATCCGTTTCAAAATTAGATATACAATTTAATTTTTAAGATCAAACGACGATATATTAAATTTTAAATTAATGTGAATTTATTTAATTTTAGTTGATAGAATTATTATAATTGTATAGTATATAACAAAAATTATTAGCCAAAATTTTTATTTCATTCTAAATTTTTATAAGTTATACCAATTTTAAAGTTTAATTCCACGTCTTTTAATTTTAAAAGTCAAATTATATTTTTAATTTTAAAACAAAAAAAGTAACTAAGTATATAGGACGGTAGGAAAGGGCATTAAACTTGCATAGAAATTGTTCACTTTTATATGCTAGGTCAATGTTTTTTCTTTTAAATAATTGAAATGAAAGAAAGTGACATCCATATAACAAAAATATCTTCTTTTATTAATTTATTGCGGTATATATAGTTTGAAACTCAATCAATTTTCCACCACCAAAGGTCCAAAATGACCATAACATAAATTACAATGGAAATTGGTCCACAAGTGAAAGAGGAAATTATGGAGCGGAGCTAGGCCTAGCCGGCAGACCATAGCTGATATATGGGGATCGGGTTACTATATTAATTTTATAATAAGTTAGTCAATTAATTAATACTTTATAATGTTGGCATGTAAAAAAAAAATTTATTTTTTAATTTATGTATTAATATTATATTAATTAATTAATTAAAATTAATATATTAATTACTCCCATATATTTAGGGGAGGGGAGGGGAGGGGAGGGGAGGGGACTATAAATGGAAGACGAATTTAGCGGTAACTAATTAACAATTCATTGCCAATTTTGACTATTTTGTAAGAAATTAGTAATTTAGGAAAAGGTCAACGATGATGAGTGGGTTCCTCAAGGCGTGCGGGTACATATGGATCCCACCTGGCCACCCATAAGAGTCAGAGCCTGAGACTGACACCTCCTTACATTCTTTTCCTTTCTAATCATTTCATCATTCTCCATTCCAATTCCCAGTTTCAATTTCAATTTGGCTTACCCAAACATGTCCCCATCTCTCCATTCCTTGGACGGAAGACACCTACCTCCTGTATGTATATATATATATATAGCACTCTAATTTCGCAAAATGAGTTTCAATTAATATTAATATTTTTGTTAACTATTAATAATATTATTAATAGTTAACAAAAATATTTAATTTAATTTTTTTAATAAGTATTTCAGAATATTAAATATTATTTTTCCTTCAAAAACAATAATTATTAAAAATATTTATTTTAGAATATTAAACATAATAATTATTTATAATATTAAAAGTAAATATTAAAAAATTAAAATAAATATAAATATAATAATTATTCAAAAAAAATTTAAAAAAATATTATTTTTAATATTCTAAAATAAATATTATTTTTAATATTCTAAAATAAATATTATATTTAATATTCTAAAATAATTATTATTTTTAATATTCTAAAATAAATATTATTGTTAATATTTTAAAAGTAAATATTATTTTTAAAAATAGTATTTACAAAAATATTTTTTACTTTTAAAATATTAAAAATAAAAATTATTTATTTTAGAATATTAAATATAATTAATATTTTTATATTTTAAAAAAACTAATATTTTATTTTTAAATATTAAAAATAACTATTTTTAAAATAATTATTATTTTAATAATAATACTTTATTTTAAATAATTAAATATTATTTTTTTAAAATATTAAATATAATTATTATTTTAAACTTATTTTAAAAATATTATTATATTTTAAAATATTAAAATTTTGGGTTGGGTCAAACTGGGTCGGGTTGGGATAAACTTGGTTAAAATGGATCGGGTTTAGGTTAAAATGGGTTGAAGGAACAGAAACGCCAATAAATTGTCATTTTAAGGACTTAACTGACAAAAATAATACTTTAAGGACGATTTTAAAAGTGAATGACAACTTAAAGGAACAGAAGTGTCAATCAACCTTTTTGATAACAGTTTCGACAATTATAGCTGAATGGCTAATAATTATCAACTGTCAGTTTGTCTGGGAAGACTGCTACGTACTACTAGTACTAGAATTAATTAATTAAGGCCAAATTAAGTCCAGAGTGCAGGAGTAGTTTTTGTACTCCATTTGTTAATTTGGACGAATTATTGATAAATTTCTATCCCTCTTTCTTCTTAATTAATAGTAAATTTTTCTACGTGCTACTGAATTTAATTCTTTCTAATTGTTGGGCGGTCAGGTAATTATTACTCCCTATCTAATTTCTTTAAAAAAATCTCATTTATAATAAAATTATTTTTAGTTAAAATTAATTAATAATTTTATAAGTATAAACATTAGAGATCAATTGACCCCTAAATCCTTTTTACTTATTCATTTACATACAAATTTATATACTATATATCATATATAGCTGATCGATCATGATATATTAATGCATCACAATGATGTAGTGATGAGATATGCATATTATATACTGACAATGGCCAGACAAGTTTAATAAGATTTCAACAACAAAGTAATGACCCGCCTCCTTCACTGTGTGTGTCTGTGAGAGAGAGAGAGAGAGAGAAGGAAAACATGAGTACACATGTTGACCCAATTGAGGTCCAAATGAGTCACATTATTAATCCTAATTCAATATATGCCTCCCAGGTATATATATATATATTTAAAGAAAGAAAGAAAGCAAGCAAGCAAGCATATGGAGTACTAGTATATACTACTATAATATTACTAGTTAGCTTGTACTACTATTATAGTATATGCGTTGGTCCACTGGTTTTTTAGTCAAGTAAACGTGCCTCCCCTCATCATCATAGTATTAGCTAAAGCTAGCCATCTAAATCTTCTTTGGTTTTTGGTCAATCAATGAGTAAAGTAGTACACACAAACGTACCGTGTGTATATATATACAAATTAAATTAACCAGCCGCCCAATACTCTCTCTCTCTCAGTTATTGGCTTGTTTACTTCTTCTTCTTCCCTGAATTGACATTCACCAGACATGATCATGTATTCATACATAGATACATACATATTATTCCAACATGCATGTTTAATTGTTTTTCACTTTCTCATACATATAAAACCTCTTATGCACGCCAATTAAGTATATATATTGTTTGTCTGATCCTTAAAACTATTGTACTGTCACGTCATAATTTTATCGTTATTGTAAAAATATTATTTTTTAAGTGCATTGATCGAATTCGGTTAGTATAAAGTAAATTTATTTTATATCCAATATAATGCTGACATATAAACGGGAGGTTGATCTCTCCGCATACGTGTCAGTAATATATTGAATATGAAATAAATCTACCATAAAGTTCACTTCATAAACTTGATGCTAACCATTTCCGCACGGATCATAACCCTCAAGATGGAGACATTAGACTAACGAATTAGAAGGAAAAAAAACTCTGGCATGTGCACGGGTGGTCCATTATAACTAGATGTATAGATTAGCTCAAGTTATTTTCGTAATGGAATTAAATTCCCATTTAACTTTTCATCAATTATGTGTAGTCTAAGAGAATGCCTCCTAGCTCCCTAACTTTAATTCCATGCACTTGTTGGTATTAGACTATATTATGAGTAGGTCACTATACGTATATATATATATATATATATATATATATATATATATATATATATATATATATATATATATATATATATATATATATATATTAAGTTGGAGGACGGCTTAGGGTAAACAAACTTGTAAATTTTTTTGACTTTGCAAATATGTTCATCAATTTTTATGATAATTCTTACATTGTTTTATATATATATATTTTTTTATTTTTTATTTAATCCTTTAAATTTTATAAAACTTTTATTTTATCCTCGTAACTTACATATTAGTAGCGTATATATAGAGCTGGACCATTAATGTGAGATGACTGGGGGGAGGGACTTAATAGCTCGATTCCATTGGGCTGAACCTTTCGGTGGGCCCAAATTTATTCTGTTAATTTGTTAAGTAATTAATTAATTTGTCTGTTCTTGTTTATTTGACGTTTTAGGAGAAAGTATAAAAATTAAAAAATATAATTAATGTTTTACTTAATTGATTAAAATGAGTATACAAGCTCGATCAATATTATCTTTTAAAATTTATTAAAAATATGAAAGATACAAAAATTAGTATTTAATGTGAGAATAAAATAATAAACTAAGTCATTATTACTTTTTTAAAATCTACAAATGACAAATAAAAAAAATAATTTTGACCATCACAAATAAAAATGAACAGCGGAAGTAGTCAATACGCAAAGTTGAACTAACCATGACCGAAGTTTCTAATATTTGTCAACTAAAATCATTTGAAACATGACTTTTTTCTTATAAGTTGACTTTGAATGCTTTGTGGTCCACATCGTTATGATTTCCTAATTGGTCAAAATCGACGTATTAATTAGTTTAATTAAGCTTGCGTTTCATATTTAACTTGGTGTTAATTGTGTCACGCGATGGATGGTTTTGTGCAGTCGATCTACTTCCAATTAATAGTTTAATTAAAAAGACCTGTGTTAGCAGGCGACTTTGTGAGTGGAGATTTATAATTTGTCATAATAATATTCACAAATACTGAATTAATTCGTCGATCGCATGTATATATCAGGTAGATATTTTTTTATGATTGTTATTCCCCCAGCTAGATATTACTCCAAGTTAATGAGTGAAATTTATTGCTGGATCAAGTTTTATTAGTTGTGCAACCAAATATAATTTTAAAATTAATAAGAACAAACCTACGTACGGTATCAGCAACTATTATCTATCATCAAATTTAATTTTTTTTAATAAAATAGATGAAGCATTTATCAAAATCAAATCGATTCACATTCATTTTAAAACTTCAAATTTTGTAAATTAACTTGTAAAAAGGGAAAATTAAATAAAACTCTTTGAATTATGAAGCAAAGGAATTACAAAATAAAATAAATAATAATAAATAAATTAAAGTAATTCACTCATTGAGATTCGTACTGTAAGGATATATGGATTCTGACTTTGCTGTGACTCTATAAACATGGAATAAATCTTTGCATGAATATATATATATATATATAGAAAAATGATCCATAACATCTAGTTGTTATGAATGAAAAATTGACATATAACATCTTAACTTTCCATTCATAAAATGAAAGGATCGGATTAAAATATGAGTTTCATCGTCCGCTAGAATTTCTTGCGGACTGAGTTAGTATAATTTTCAACAAATATCAACAACAGTATACACACATATGGTTTGATCACAGTGTATGCATATTAATGCGAGGTGTGGATTGGTGGAAGCAAGAGGGATTAATTTTAGTGAGACATGTAGTATTAATTTTTATTGCATCCAAAGAAACTTTCAAGTATTAGTCTTCACAATTTGTTGGCGTTGTTAGTAAGTAATCACTCGGTCTCTTACAATTTGTTGGCGTTGTTAGTAAGTAATCACTCGGTCTCTTAATATATATATATATATATATATATATGACGTTTTAGATAATTTATTTTTTTAAATTATTTAACGTTTTATATAATTTAAGAGAATTAATCACAATCTTTTCAAAATTACTCATCATGATAAAATGTTACAGATGAGAGAGAGTATGAGATAAATATATGATAAATGGTACTCCCACGGTTCCATATTATTAGACGTTTTAGGAGAAAAAATTCATTCCTGATTAACTGTCGTTTTCAGATTTCTAGGAGAATTTTTCTCTAATCTTCCTAACTTAGCCCTAAACTATCTCATCTTAATATTCTTACTTAATTTCAACTTATGTTCTTAATTTTTTTCCTCAATACTCTTATTTTCCTCCTCCTTTGTCCACTACGCCTCTGCCCAACTCCACGACCCACTCTCACATGTCCGCCACTGACATCAAACCATCGTCGCCGTCCTCCGCCGCTGCCCCGCCCCAAGTAATTTCCGCGTTTTCGGCCTCACCCACGAGATCCTTATCTGGAAATCGCTCAACTACAACGGCCGGACAATCTCAGTGAATTTTACGATCTCTTAGAATACTCAAAGGAGTAAATCGGAAAAGACTGTCGGCCGGTTTAGAATCTTCTATTTTCCGACTGTAAGTTAGTCATTAATGACCTCCCAAATCATATTTATGAAATGGGGTGAGATGTGATTTTGGTGGATGGGCCACGTGGGTTTTTTTTCCAGCAGCTCCGGGGAAGATGTTGGCGATTTTCACCCACGGCGTGTTGGCGAGAAACAAAAAGGGTGGCGCTGGAAAAACCCATGTGTTCTGAGAGAATGACAAGAGAGATCTAAGGGCAATAAGGAGGATGAAGATGGTGATCTAAAGAGGAAGACAAGGATCAAAGAGTCTGAAGAAGAAGTTGGTGATCTAAAGAAGAAGACAAAGATAGTTTGGAGAAAGATTCTGACATTGGGTTTCTTTTTCCTCTTTTTCTAAGATTGTTGTTGGAGAATGTGAGACTAAAGATAAGAAAGAGAGGACGAGAATAAGGGTGTTGAGTAAATAAGGGTAGTTTAGTAATTTGAGTTTAATTTTACACTTCATAATGTAATGTCATTACTTTTCTTAATAATTGTGCATTGGCCTCCAACGACTGATAAAAGGAAACTGAAGGAGTATTATATATAATTGGGTCCTCTTAACATGTACCCTTAAGGCACATGCTAAGTACACAGTTCAAGAGAATATTCCCTTGAACTGTGTGCATATTCTCTTAATTTCTGCATTTGTACCAAATTTAAGAAAATTTGCACACAATTCAAGGGAATACTTTCTTGAACTGTGTGCTTAGCATGTGCCATAAGGGCACATGTTAAGAAATTCCTATATAATTAATGAAGAAGGATCAAGAGCACTCCACTTATATAGCACTCCTTTATTAAAATCATAATTTTAAAACCAGGATCAGACCGGCGGTCCGATCGATAAAAATCAGAATTTGTAAGACCCCAACTTTTATGAATAAAGATTTAATTTTCTTTATATATTATTTCGAAATAGTAAGGTGTTGATTTAATAAATATGAAAGTTATGGGTGAAATGTGCAAATATTTTAAAATGAGCAAGTGGTTATAAAATATTCTGGTTGTCGGGGAATATTCGTTTGGTCGTGGAATATTCTTGTTGTCAGGGAATATTCGTACGACGGCGCAGCTATTTGTGGACCCCACAACGGAATAACTGTCGAATATAGAAAGCGACATAAATAATTTTTTTACAAAATAACGGCGTAGTTGTTACCGTTAGTACTGTTGAAATACCCGATGGTTAAAATACAGTGATACGCGGTGTTGCACAGTAGCACACGGTATTGCACAGTATTTTGAATTATTGAGTCTTACGTGAGAAGGCACTTACTCAATTATTGTTACAGTAATTACTGTTCAATATTTTATATTATTGACTCAATAATTGCTACGTTGATATTTTATTTTATTGACTCAATAATTGTTGCATTGATATTTTATTGACTTAATAATTGCTACGTTGCTATTTTATATGATTGATTCAATAATGGCTACAGTTGATAGTTTGTATTATTGATTCAATAATTGTCATTGCACAGTATTTCACATTATCAACTCAATAATTCATATTATTTGAATAATATTATTAGATAGCATTATTGACAATGTCTAAGAAAGTTCTGTCTAGGAGGGGTTATTTAATTGCGCGCCAGTAAGGAGAAGTCCTTATCGGAAGGCCCCCTCTTTCCTTGGAACGACCTGGTTGTCAATATTGTAGTTCTGTAATATTATTTGTAAATAATTAATTATTAATTTATATGATAAGGAAATATTTATTTTGTGGATATAAAAGAAAGAATTAGCGCTGATGAGTGTTTATCAATATTTTGGTGTGAAAAATCATCCGTTTGTGGATTTCGGATAATTTATGTTTGGAATTTAGAAAAACTTCCTTCTACAAATTTCTAGAGAATTAAATTTCCTATGAAAGGACATAGAATTTGTATTTTTCTGACAATGGGGCTATTTATTATAAATTATTGAAGTTTCAGAAAATAAATATTTTTTTAATGGGTGGGCCCCACTTTTGTTGAAAATCTGATTTTTGGGAGCAGCCGGCGGCTGGAGATTTTTTTAAAAAAGTAATATATTTTATTATTTTAGTCTCCTTTGGCATCCTAAGCTTTTCCTATAAATAGGGTGCTTAGGTAAGAATTAAAAATCACACCAGAATCAGAAGTTTTCTCTCTATAATATCGAGCGTATTTTTGTGAGTATTTCAATACTTTGAGTATTAGTATTCAGTGCAAGTTTTCTTCGGTATTATATCCGATATTCCAGTCAGAGGTACTATTCTTTTGAGGTAAGGGATGTTATTTTCTTTCGTAAATGATGTTATTCTTTTCAATACATTATACCGAAATATTGACATAAATTTTATTATGAAATTCTTATTTTTTCCGTCGGAATTACTATTCACGTATACGGACACTATTCACGTATACAGCACTATTCATGGAAAAATTAAATTTTCTTCTATTTGTCCAAATTGTCTGTTATGGTTACTATCTTTGATTGAATCTAAATTTTGAGCTCTATTCTTGAATTTTGCTTCACAAAGAATTATTATGGATTATTCTTGAATTTGGATAAACTAAATGACGAATCCCTAATCTTTGTCTTTTATCTCACTGGATTCGTTATTTAAAATGTTTTTCATCATCCTCAGTTCTAAAAGATGATGTAACTGAATATCTTTGGCCTGTAAAGCAAAGATGAATGATTACATGATGAATATCTTTGGCCTGTAGTGCAAAGATGACAGGTGTTGAGATGAACATGACCACTAATTATACAAATGAATATCTTTGGCCGTAGTGCAAAGATGGATATTTGATTCGAGATGTATATTGATTGATGTTACAGGGATAAAATATTGATGATGGACTTTTAAATCATAGAAGATGGTAGACTTCATTATCTGCTTAACTCTTCTAATGATTTGTTATTTCCGCTGCGAATATTGATTTAAAAATAGTTGTCCATTATATTTTGTCTGAATTGCTGAAGACTAACGATAATTTATTTTCCATTATCTTAGTCATAATATTCTTTACTAGGCTAGTTGAGTTCACCCTTTTCATCTGTTGTCCTCTTCAGGAAATGAGAATGTTGCGGGAACTAGTCGGGGGACAAAGTGATGGTCCGAGTTAGAGCAGTAGTAGTCCTCACTATTTCTGATAAATAGTGTGATAATAATTGTAATGAGGACTTAGTTTGAATATTAATATTTTCTACATGTTTGTATTGACACTCACAGTTGTGTGGTCGTATTTTGCACAACCGTATGATATAAAGTTTGAATTTGAATTCTGTACCATGTATTTGGCGACTCAGAATGGGTTGGGTTGACTGGACTTATTCTGGGGGCGTCACAGTTGGTATCAGAGCTTAGGGATATGATCTTTGGCGGAGATCGGGGAATAGAACTAAGAGGGGAGAGATGAGTAAATCCTTCACTAGTATGTCCTACCTAAGCTTATGTGGTATTTAATTGGTCAGTCAGAGCATAGGGTTAATATGTGATATGTTAATTTGTTTAACTAACCCTTGTTTTATGACAGTATTTGAGAATGGCAGCTGAGAATGTTAACAACGAAGTGAATGAGACCGTGGAGACACCTTTGAACACTAACTAGGAGAACGTGCAACAAGAAGGCAATGTTCATCCTGAAAATAACGCTGGTCAAACGATAAACGATGAGATGTTTAGAAGTTTTTTGCAGTTTATGCAAAACCAGACGAGGGAGACTCGTGTGCAACATACAGGTGGAGATAATAACAACATGCGAATTGTCACTGCCAAGCAGTTCAAAGAATTGGGACCACCAGAGTTTCTAGGCAAGCCGGACCCAATCAAGGCAGAGACGTGGATTAAACAAATTACCAAGATATTTGATGTCTTGGGATGTACGGAGGAACAGAAGGTTCCATTTGCCACGTTTATGTTCCGTGGAGAGGCAGATTACTGGTGAGAATCTATGAAACGTACGCAGATTGCCGCACTCAAGATGTCTTGGGAAGCGTTCCAGAAACTGTTCAATGACAAGTACTTTTCTGAAAGTATTCGTCATATGAAGGAGGTAGAATTTATTAGACTCGAACAAAATAACATGACGGTATCCCAGTACGAAGCTAAGTTCACGGAGCTGTCCAGGTTTGCACCTCATTTGGTGGAGAATGAGGAACGTATGACGCGGATGTTTCTGAGAGGTTTGAAACCCGAAATACGTCAATACCTCATTTCTCATAAATTTTCTTTATATTCGGATGTAGTAAACAGGGCCCAGTTATTAGAACGAGATAATGATTATGTTCAACCGAGGGACCACAACCAAGGACGTACCGGTGGCAGCAGTCATCGGAGCAATGACAACCAGCGAAGAGGAAAGTATGACAGAAGCGGTAACCACTCCGGTGGTAATCGTGGCCATGATAGTAGAAAAAGCGAATTGGGAGGAGATTTCAAGAAGAGAAGGTACAACAATGAGAACATGAAGACGTCGACATCAGCACCAGCATCAACTGTTTCGAGGGGAGGAGAACGACCACCGGTCGTATGCTATAAATGCGGAAAAGAGGGACATATCAGCCCAAACTGCCCATAACAGTTCAAAGCATGTTATAACTGTGGAAAAGAAGGACATATAGCTCGAGATTGTCCTATTGCGAAACCAAATCCAGCGGGGGTGGTGATTCCAAAGGCGATTTCGGACAAGTCAAAGTCGGTGATTCCTGGAAGAGCGTTTGTCGTGACAGCTCAAAACGCGAGGAATCCACACGAGGTGATTACGGGTAAGCTAATCATAAACTCTTGCGAAGTTTACACCTTGTTAGATACCGGTGCTATCCATTCTTTTATTTCACCTGCTTGTGCTCAACGTTTGAACTTGACTTTTGATAAATTAGACTTTGACTTATCTGTTGAAACTCCGTTAGGAGAAACTTTTATTACATCCACAGTTTACAAATCTTGCTTGATTCAGATTGGTACCCTTACCTTACCTGTTGATCTGATATCTTTGAAAATACTTGCATTTGACGTGATTTTAGGAATTGACTGGTTAACCACTTACCATGCCAAAATTGATTGTTTTTGTAAGGTTGTTAGTTTTCATATTCCTAATCAACCTGTTGTGCGAATCCAAATCACCAAACCACTAAAATCAGTCAATATCATTTCAAGTCACAAAGCTATTCGTTTATTAAAAAATGGATGTCAAGCTTTCTTAGCTCATGTCACTGATCTAAACCAGAATATATCAGATTTGAATGATATTTCCGTTGTTAATGAGTTTCCTGATGTATTTTCCGAAGAACTTCCAAGTCTACCCCCAGAACGTGAAGTTGAATTCTTTATTGACCTTGAGTCAGGTACAAAATCCATTTCTAAAACCCCATATCGAATGGCTCCTATTAAACTTCAGGAGTTAAAGGTCCAACTACAGGAGTTGTTAGACATCGATTTTATTCGTCCTAGTACGTCTCCTTGGGGTACTCCTGTTTTATTCGTAAAGAAGAAAGACGGGAGTATGCGACTTTGTATTGACTATCGGGAGTTGAACCATGTCACCATTAAGAATAGGTATCTGCTACCTCGTATTGATGACCTGTTCGACTAGTTGCAAGGAGCGCAATTCTTTTCAAAGATCGATCTTCGTTCTGGATATCATCAGTTGAAGATTAAAACTGAGGATATTCCAAAGACTGCTTTTAGAACACGGTACGGGCATTATGAGTTCTTAGTCATGTCTTTTGGATTGACTAATACTCCTGCTGCTTTCATGGATATGATAAACCGTGTATTTAAAGAATATTTGGATCAATTCGTTGTTGTCTTTATTGATGACATCCTCATCTATTCTAAAAACCGTGAAGATCATGAGCACCTATTTGAAGCTGGTACTTCAAAAGCTTCGTGAGAACAAGCTATATGCCAAGCTAAAGAAATGCGAGTTCTGGCTTGAGAAAGTAGCATTCCTTGGGCACGTGGTATCGAAACATGGAGTATCTGTGAACCCGGCGAAGATTGAAGCAATACAAAGCTGGGAGCAACCTAAGTCGGTGACTGAAGTACGAAGCTTTCTGGGCTTAGCTGGTTATTATCGGAGGTTCGTAGAGGGATTTTTTCGAATCGCTACTCCATTAACTCAGTTGACTCGGAAAGATACAAAATTCGTTTGGGGCGAGGAATGCGAGAAGAGCTTCCAAGAGCTCAAGAGGAGACTTATTTCGGCACCTGTTCTGACAATACCATCTGGTTCAGATGGATTTGTTATTTACAGCGATGCTTCGGGCAAAGGGTTAGGATGTGTTCTCATGCAACATGAGAAAGTCATAGCCTATGCCTCGCGACAACTTAAAGAATATGAGAGGAATTATCCTAGTCATGATCTAGAGTTGGCAGCAGTCGTTTTCGCGTTGAAGATCTGGAGACATTACCTGTACGGAGAGAAAGTGGAGATTTATACGGATCATAAGAGCCTTAAATATTTCTTCACTCAGAAGGAACTCAACATGCGGCAACGACATTGGCTTGAGCTGTTGAAAGATTACGATCATACCATCCAATACCATCCTGAAAAAGCGAACGTGGTAGCTGACGCGTTGAGTAGAAGATCATATGTGGGAACGAGTGCGATGATGTCAAGTATACGCGTAGAACCAGCTTTGATTGATAAAGTTAAAGCTGCTCAAGCTACGGATTCGGAGCTGATGAAGATGAAGAAGAAGGTGCAAGAAGGTGCAATTCCAGAAGCAAGAATCGATGAAGAGGGAATACTTCGAGTCAACTCCAGACTTTGTGTTCTTAACGATTCTGACTTGAAGTATAGAATCATGATGGAGGCACACAACACACCATTTGCAATCCATCTTGGGAGTACCAAAATGTATCGTGATCTTCGACATATATTTTGGTGGGGCAATATGAAGAGAGAGATCGCGGAGTTTATTTCGAGATGTTTAATTTGTCAACGTGTAAAGGCGGAGCATCAAGTGTCGAAGGGTCCATTGCAACCACTGAAGATTCCGAAATAGAAGTGGGAACACATTACGATGGATTTCGTTACAAGGTCTTCCCAAGGTTTCTCAAGGCATAGATGCGATTTGGGTTATTATTGATAGATTAACCAAGTCTGCTCATTTCTTGCCGATACGAGAGACTTATTCCCTTGAACGTCTTGCTCATATGTACGTGAATGAGAGTGTGAGATTGCATGGCATGCCAGTATCCATAGTTTCGGATCGTGACCCCAGATTTACTTCACGATTTTGGATCAGTTTGCAGAAAGCTATGGGCACGGATTTACGATTCAGTTCGGCTTATCATCCTCAAACGGACGGACAATCGGAAAGAACTATTCAAACTCTTGAAGATCTAGTGAGACTCTGTGTTCTAGACTTCAAAGGGAGTTGGGATAAGTACTTACCATTGGTGGAATTCTTCCTACAACAACAGTTATCAGGCAAGTATAGGCGTGACTCCATTCGAAACGTTGTATGGACGAAAGTGTCGCTCTTCAATATGTTGGAATGAGGTGGGTGAAGCAACATTATTGGGACCGGAGTTGGTACGTATGACTACAGAAAAGATCCAAATAATCCGACAACGTATACAAACAACTCAAGATCGACAAAAGAGTTATGCATATCTTCATCGAAAGGACATGGAATTTAATATTGGGGACCATGTGTTATTACGTGTTGCTCCGTGGAAAGGAGTTACGAGATTTGGCAAGAGAGGAAAGCTCAACCCACGATTCATTGGTCCATTTGAGATTCTTGACCGAATAGGAAATGTGGCCTATACCTCCAAATATGTCTCGTGTTCATAACGTGTTTCACATATCCGTATTATGTAAATATGTGAAGGATTCAAATCGCATTATTGAGTTAGAACCAGACGAAATAGCTGAAGATTTAACATACGAGGAGGTACCTGTCAAGATCTTGGATAGGAAGGAGCATGTCCTACGCTCGAAAATTATACCTCAAGTTAAAGTTTTGTGGAGAAACCATGCAATTGAGAAAATGACGTGGGAGTTGGAATCGGAAATGAAAGCGAAGGTATCCTCACCTTTTCGACATACCAGGTACGTACGTCAATTTCGAGGATGAGATTTCATAAGGAGAAAAGGTTGTAAGACCTCAACTTTTATGAATAAAGATTTAATTTTCTTTATATATTATTTCGAAATAGTAAGGTGTTGATTTGATAAATATGAAAGTTATGGGTGAAATATGCGAATATTTTAAAATGAGCAAGTGGTTATAAAATATTCTGGTTGTCGGGAAAATATTCGTTTAGTCGTGAAATATTCTTGTTGTCGGGGAATATTCGTACGACGGCGCAGCTATTTGTGGACCCCACAATGGAATAACTGTCGAATATAGAAAGCGACATAAATAACTTTTTTACAAAATAACAGCGTAGTTGTTACCGTTAGTACTGTTAAAATATCTAGTGGTTAAAATACAGTGATACGCGGTGTTGCACAGTAGCACACGGTATTGCACAGTATTTTAAATTATTGAGTCTTACGTGAGAAGGCACTTACTCAATTATTGTTACAGTAATTACTGTTCAATATTTTATATTATTGACTCAATAATTGCTACGTTGATATTTTATTTTATTGACTCAATAATTGTTGCATTGATATTTTATTGACTCAATAATTGCTACGTTGCTATTTTATATGATTGATTCAATAATGGCTACAGTTGATAGTTTGTATTATTGATTCAATAATTGTCATTGCACAATATTTCACATTATCAACTCAATAATTCATATTATTTGAATAATATTATTAGATAGCATTATTGACAATGTCTAAGGAAGTTCTGTCTAGGAGGGGTTATTTAATTACACGCCAGTAAGGAGAAGTCCTTATCGGAAGGCCCCCTCTTTCCTTGGAACGACCTGGTTGTCAATATTGTAGTTCTGTAATATTATTTGTGAATAATTAATTATTAATTTATATGATAAGGGAATATTTATTTTGTGGATATAAAAGAAGGAATTAGCGCTGATGAGTGTTTATCAATATTTTGGTGTGAAAAATCATCCGTTTGTGGATTTCGGATAATTTATGTTTGGAATTTAGAAAAACTTCCTTCTACAAAGTTGTAGAGAATTAAATTTTCTATGGAAGGATATAGAATTTGTATTTTTCTGACTAATGGGCTATTTATTATGAATTATTGAAATTTCAAAAAATAATATTTTTATTAATGGGTGGACCCCACTTTTGTTAAAAATTTGATTTTTGGGAGCAGCCGGCGGCTGGAGATTTTTTTTTAAAAATAATATATTTTATTATTTTAGTCTCCTTTGGCATCCTAAGCTTTTCCTATAAATAGGGTGCTTAGGTTAGAATTGAAAATCACACCAGAATCAGAAGTTTTCTCTCTCTATAATATCGAGCGTATTTTTGTGAGTATTTCAATACTTTGAGTATTAGTATTCAGTGCAAGTTTCCTTCGGTATTATATCCGATATTCTAGTCAGAGGTACTATTTTTTTGAGGTAAGGGATGTTATTTTCTTTCGTAAATGATGTTATTCTTTTTAATATCATTATACCGAAATATTGACATGAATTTTATTATGAAATTCTTATTTTTTTCGTCTGGGATTACTATTCACGTATACGGCACTATTCACGTATACGACACTATTCACGAAAAAACTAAATTTTCTTCTATTTGTCCAAATTGTCTGTCATGGTTACTATCTTTGATTGAATCTAAATTTTGAGCTCTATTCTTGAATTTTGCTCCACAATAGTATTATTATGGATTATTCTTGAATTTGGATAAACTAAATGAAGAATCCCTAATCTTTGTCTTTTATCTCACTGGAATCGTTATTTAAAATATTTTTCATCATCCTCAGTTCTAAAAGATGATGTAACTGAATATCTTTGGCCTGTAGAGCAAAGATGAATGATTACCTGATAAATATCTTTGGCCTGTAGTGCAAAGATGACAGGTGTTGAGATGAACATGACCACTGATGATACAAATGAATATCTTTGGCCGTAGTGCAAAGATGGATATTTGATTCGAGATGTATATTGATTGATGTTACAGGGATAAAATATTGATGATGGACTTTTAAATCATAGAAGATGGTAGACTTCATTATCTGCTTAACTCTTCTAATGATTTGTTATTTCCGCTGCGAATATTGATCTAAAAATAGTTGTCCATTATATTTTATCTGAATTGTTGAAGATTAACGATAATTTATTTTCCATTATCTTAGTCATAATATTCTTTACTGGGCTAGTTGAGCTCACCCTTTTCATCTGTTGTCCTCTTCAGGAAATGAGAATGTTGCGGGAACTAGTCGGGGGACAGAGTGATGGTCCGAGTTATAGCAGTAGTAGTCCTCACTATTTCTGATAAATAGTGTGATAATAATTGTAATGAGGACTTAGTTTGAATATAAATATTTTCTACATGTTTGTATTGACACTCACAGTTGTGTGGTCGTATTTTGCACAACCGTATGATATAAAGTTTGTATTTAAATTATGTACCATGTATTTGACGACTCAGAATGGGTTGGGTTGACTGGATTTATTCTGGGGGCGTCACAGAATTGGTCCACCTTCCGATCCGATTTAGACCAATTAACCGATTTTGGTCAAACCCTGGGTTGATCGGTTGACCACCGGTTCAACCGGTGGTCCAACCGGTAAACTCGATTAATTGACCCGGTGACCCGATTTTATATTTTATTTTTTTTACCCAAAAATATTTAATATTAAAATTAACCACTTTTATTAATATCGTAACTCATCTTTATTATGTTTTAGTTCTTAAAAAATGAGATTTTTTAAAATTTTATTAATTAATAATAATATATATTTATAGAGGCCGGATCAGGTCCGGACCTGATCAAAATCCGGACCAATTTTTTTTTTTTTTTTTTTTTTTGCTTTTTTTTTTAAAATAACTAATAAAAAATGTATAATATTTTATGGAACTGAAATTTTTTCATAATACAGTGTTTTAGGTGTGATTTGGATACATATAACAACACAGGTTATACAGACTGTACAGACTTATTTTGTTATAAGTGTCCAAATCACACCTAAAACACTGTATTATAAAAAAAATTCCAGTTCCATAAAATATTATACATTTTTTATTAGTTATTTTAAAAAAAAAAAGCAAAAAAAAAGCAAAAAAAAAAGGTCCGGATTTGATCAGGTCCGGGAGTCCGGACCTGATCAATTTTGTATATTTATATATATAAATGACGTCACTGGTTCAATAACGGTTCGACCACTGGTTGGACCAGTGACCCATCCACCCGGTACCTTTTTCGGTTCGATGAACGGTTCAGGTCTGACAACCTTGATTAAAACTACGTTGTTTTAGAGATATTTTTAAAAAATAAGTGGGGCTGCGGGTGACTTTTTTATAAATAAAGGAAAGCAAGTGTGATTACTTTCTTTTAAGAATATCCAAAACGACATAATTTTAATAAAGGAGTGCTAAATAAGAAGAGTGCTCTTGATCCTTTTTGTATTATTAATACTATAATTAATGTTATATAATTTTTTTTTAATTTTTATATATAATTTAAAATATCATATATTATAGGACTGATGAAATATATTATTATCGCAACTCGAAAGTGGTATCAGTGTGTTGACAATGTCAGGTTTCAACCATTATAATAAGACAGATAGAGAGTCCGACAAGTGCATGTATAGTTGTTACCAATTTGACTTCGTCGAGTGCCCATTTGTGTGTGTGTGTGTGTGTGTCTTTTCACCAAACTGGTCTTCCAAATCTGGTACTGGGGGTTCACACGGATACTTAATTGACTGTTATGAGAAATTAACATTCCTTTAGTTTTAGCTACATCCTCTTTGTTTAGATTTAGTTACCATATTTTATCAGCCTATTATGTTTATTTATATTAAAATATATTTAATTACTATTATATATTTATTATGAAACATAAAAAACCTTAAACGACAAATAATTTTGGGAGTTGGATAGAGTTCCAAAATCGAACAAAGGGACTATATTATGAGGGATCAGTCTCAAATGGATGGATCATAAAATTTGTCTCTACTTTTTTTTTCTTTTTGGGAATATAATTTTCATAACTGAAATACTTTGTGAGAATAAATAATTATATATAAGGGAAAATCAAAGATTTTAAATACAGAATAATCAATTAAACAATTTTACCATGATAAATAACAATTAAGCAATTTACTTTATATGTTGAGTTATCATAAAGCCAACCAGACAACAAATTAACTAAAGCCAAAATTGATATGCAACTTTTTTATTTTAATTAATGGAGCATTTTATATTGTAAATAATTTAAAAATTATAATCAAAAGTCAACATATTTTAATTTTACATTGTAATAAATTTTAAGATCTCACAAATTAATTAGAATCAAAATCAAATTAGATTCTTTTTATGAGACGATATAATTATTCTTTAATTATGGTTCTTGGCCACTGGGCCGTGTAATACTATTAAATGTGGAATAAATATGGGTAAGGCTTTTTCTGTTGAACTAGTGGGTTATACTTGGATGTGAACTGTGGATGAGTGGCTGACATTTCTGATTTGCAGTATTATTATTTTATTCATTAATTTGACAATAATCTCTGTTGCATATTTAACTCACTCCAATTCCTCTCTCAGAACCCAAAACCTACTGAGACCCATTTTATAATTTTGATTTGGTTTGATTTGAATCTCTCTAATGCAATTGGATCTGTAAATATTTCTCAAATCAATCCATAACTGGTATCCCACAGGCCCACACGGCCACAGCCAATAGCTATGTGGTACAAATACCTACACAAAAGATAATTGGCCCGGTGAGATTAAATTAGGCCAAACCCTACCATCACCACCCCGTATAGATTACTTGCACTCGTTAACTACGTGTGTTTGACATTGCTAGCTGGCCCAAATTAACAAAAAGCTTGGTCTGCTTTATAAAATTTTCAATAAAAGTACAAGTTCGTAACAGTATAGTGTAGATCCGACTCCAATTCGCGGCAACTTGTTGGACCACCTAAAATATATGCAAGTGCGCATTATGAACTTATTGCTACAAATTCACTCATAATTAAATCCAGAATTTATAGCACCAAATATAAAAAGAGCAGAATTTAAACTTAAATTTCTAAGTTTCGAGCTCTGATTTGAGATATTTAAAAGTCTAAAATAAAATGAATTCTATTTTATTTTAAATAATATAATTATAAATTATCAAAAAAATATTTTTAAGTGTAATGTTATGACACACATTTTAAACACAAAAAAGTGTGCACAAAACACTATAAAAATAGCGGTAACGATATATATTGCGAATGTTTTATGTCGAATTTTGATTTCCAATTACGTGGATAAGGATTAATGATAATATTTTTGGAGAGACGTGTAATAACCGGTACCCTTTTATAATTTTAACTAATTTCACGTATTGATAAGTTTCACAATTTTAATTTAGCATAAATTTATCGCAATACATAACAAAATTCTAAAATACATAGCTGAACTTTTTAAAAAAAGTAAGAAAATAAGAAACAGTATTTACCATTTGATGTTTTACACATTTTTCATTAGTATATATGTAATACATGGATCGTTGAGGATGTTTAAAATCGCTTATAAGCAGTCAAATTTGTTTATAATCAGTTTAAAGAAGTAAAGAGTATTAGTAGGTAATCTTATTTTAAACTTGCTTATAATCACTTTATATTGAAAATAATTAGAAACTCTAATTTGGAGTTTTTGATTATGTTAAATCTAATAATCAAGTTTGACCATATATATTATTGATATATCCTTGCTTATTATAATAAATTCCATCCATTATGCCCATTTTTATTACTTAAAACATTTTTTTAGTAACTTACATTGCAAATAATTGATTTGCAAAATTTTTTATACCAACTTTTTACTTTTGATTAATTTAAGTGCTTTTTATTTACCAAGTACAAACTAGTTTTCTAAAGTTGATTATAAACAAAAATAGTAATCATAATAAATAATCATATTTTTAAACAATCCAAAATATACACTCTTTATGCAAAAAAATTATTGTATAATTTGTACACATAATAGTATTTGTTTACAATATTATTTTAATAATTGATAAAAAACTTAAATACATTTTGTACCCTAAAGTTTTTAGAATTGTTGAGGTTTGCACTTAAGTGTTTAAAACGTATCTATGTACACCCAAAAATCTTTTATGCTAAACAAATTGCACTCTTCGATATTTAAACTGGTCAAAATATACCCCAAAATTCTTTGTAGCTCAACAAAATTTACCCCAAAATTCGTGGCGCTAAACAAAATAGACCCTCACATTTGAACAATTAAAACATTCAAAAAAAACTTTAGGGTTCACTTAAATATATTTTAAATATTGAGGAGCAAACCTCAACTAGCTTATAAATTTTAGATCACAAACTGTATTTTTAGTCTTGATAATAAAAATGGGTAGCAGAGTTTCAGCCCTTATGAGGTGGTAAAAAAACAAACGACAAAAGCAAATGAAGAAAGGTTTTTCATTGTTGGGTGTGTGGGAATAATAGGCATATGGATCTTCTCCGCAACGCCTACTCAACTGCTTCAGATGAAGACGATGATAAATCCGGCCATGTCGAGAGACCCGCACTGCCTCCTTCTAAACGACCCAAACCCGGAAACCCATCCACGAGTTTCAAATCTTTTCCCGTTACTCGCCCTAACTACGCCCCCAATCACCCAATCGAGACTCCGCTACCCGGGAGGTACATATCCAAGCGAGAGCGAGCTGTCTTGGCTTCGGCTCCTCCAACTGATCCGAATGCCCTTCTTATAATCAGTTCACCAGGTTCACTATCCTGTACTTTTCAACCTTTTTGCGAAATCGGCTATTTTGTTTAGTTGCTGTGGAAAATATTTGAAGACAAAGTTTCAGTACAATATATTGCTTTAAAAAATGTCCGTAAGATTTTTTTTTCCTACTGATTCTGAATTAGCCGCTCTAATAGCATGTTAACCCTACATTTTCTTTTGAACCAAGCATGGTATGGTATAAATTATTGTTAACTATTCAGCATTGCTTAATTATAATTGACTAGTCTTCGTGGCGCACACTATGTTTGTTTGTTGGTACCAGCCCTTGAACCCTTGACCAATGGTTTGATGCTTTTGTGTAGTTACCAAGACTACAAGGGCACACACTATGTGTTACTAAAAAAAGTAGATATTTGAATAAAATTCTAAAACATGGATGAGAAAATGTAGGAACAGAGTTAGGGAGAAAGAGTGGGAGAGAGATGTTACACACCTTTGAGAAAAGCAGTTATTTTCTCCTCTCTCCCTTAATAATATAGAAGATATAGATAAAAAGATTGCAACTTCAATTACAACAAATTGGTTGTTGACGCTATGCCCTCTCCCTTAATAATATAGAAGACATAGATAAACAGATTGCAACTTCAATTACCACAAATTGGTGGTTCATGCCAGGAATAAGTAAATTTTTAGATGAGCAAACGGCTAAACTGTCTGAATTCTGTAATTCGGAAAAAGGGTTGTTTTAAAGTTGTTACTGAGATGCAAGCTTGCTTAAGATACAGTTTTAAGATGTGAAGTATGATTCGGTGGTGCTGCTTATAGATCATTTACTGGAACTTGCAGCCTATCTAATTTGAGGTGTTTTTTGATTCTCAGCTCTAGGAAATATTTCAGATTCAGATATACAACATGATATATTATCCTCCTTGAGGCATCAGAGAAAGGGACATACACTGTTCAGTCAGCTGCCTGAGAGGTTGTCGGTATCACTTACTGGCCATGATAAGGCTGTCAATGCTCTGCAATGGTCAACAACTCATCGTGAGTACTCTATTTCAATGAACTACAACGATATCTTCATAGTTTTCAATTTCTTTGGTGGTGCAACTTTTGCCTATCATATTAGTACTTGTATAACTTTTTCTACGCTCTGTGTTCAAGAGATAAATGGCATTTATGTTCAGATGTACTTGATTTTTATTTTTATGGAGTAAGCAGGAGAGTTGAACCTTGCCAATTTGGATATGTTGCTTTACAGTTTTAGAAGTGAGGTTACATTCGGGCATCTGAAATATAAATTTTCATTCACAATCTTAATCTTATGCTGGGATAAATCTTTGGAAGATTTGAAAGTCCACAAATATTCTTAAGTGAGTGGGCTCAAGCATTTCAATGCCACTTCGGTAGAACCTTGTGCTGGGACTTTTCTAATAGAATTTGAAAAGAATAAAAACTGTGCCACATATAATATACTCCCCCCCTCCCACAACAAAAAAAAAAACAAAAGTAGCTTTCTGTATAAATAGCTACCTTTTGATGCTAGTAATCTCTTGCATAGGAAGTTTAATGCAAGAGCGTTATTTGATCCTTCTTAGTTTTGACAGAAGGATTATAGATTATCACACCATGCCCCTTCGGGAACATCCGAAAAATTGGTACAAACAGAGAAACTTCTGTGTTAAATTGAGAATATTGGTCAGGTTTTAGTACTTGACAGTTCAAAAGTCTCAACTATCTTGTCAATTGTCATATTTGTTGTCATATTTAAAACACTTGTTTACAGGTTCATCTTGTAAGGCATCACCTCAAGTGTTTTTGGGCTCTTACATACTTCATTACTTTCTTATTGTTTCAACTATTTTAAATTTCCAAAATTGTTCAAGTGAATTGTTGAGATCTGATAAATTTGTTATGATAGTCATCATGGTTCATATTTTGACCTGTTCAAGAAGTTTGCTTTCAGCTCATCTTCTTGCATCTGCTGGAATGGATCACACTATCTGTATATGGAATGTGTGGAGCAGAAATCAGAAAAAGGCACGAGTGTTGAGCAATCATACCGCCGCAGTTAAAGATGTCAAGTGGTCGGAGCTGGGACTCTCTGTGCTCTCCTGTGGATATGACTGCACGTCAAGATTATTTAACATTGAGAAGGGGTTAGAAACTCAAGGTTTTTAAGGAGGATCAGGTTGTTGGAGTAGTAAAATTTCATCCCAACAACTCCAACCTCTTTCTCTCAGGTGGGTCAAAAGGCATCATTAGCTTATGGGATATTAGAACTGAGAAGGTGGTCCATCAGTATGTTCGAGGTCTTGGTCCAATCCTTGATGTAGAATTCACCAATGATACAAAGCAATTTATTTCTTCCAGTGATGTATCCAAAGGCAATGTCACTGAAAATTCAATCATGGTTTGGGATGTATCACGACAGGTCCCCCTATCTAATCAGGTAAAGCACTTCGTTGAGAATCTGTTTTTTTTTTTCTTTTGACAATTGCACACTGTACATACAGCATCCTTTTTGCGTCATGTATTTCATATATTAGGAGGCAGGGGACGAGTTTGTAGATTTTAAGCTTTCACGCTTGCCATTTATTGTTTCATTAGTTGATGTGTTATTTTTTAGGATTAAATATAAATTAGAACCCTAAATTATTGTCCTTTTTTCACTTCGGTGATTGACCTTTCAATTAGATGATTAAACTATTAATTTTTTCCACTTTCGTTCAAGTGGACCTGCCATATTATAAATTGGTTACGTGGCTCGCATACAAAGTAATATTATATATTCCCTCGGTCCTCCAAAAGATATAAAAAAGTGCATACAAAAATTGTCCACCAAAGGATATCCTAAAGTACACAAGTCAAATACAAAATATGCACAAAGACTAGTTTAAAAGTATACTTAGGTGGGTCCACTAGTTTGAAGAAAGTCAAAGATTCATTAGTTTTCTTACATGGGGTTGACTACGGGTAAAATTGGAACGTATTGTACTCTCTTTCTCTCCGCTACTTAATTTTCTTAATCTGTGTGAAAAAGTGTACTTTAGACATCCTATTGGGGATGGAGGGAGGTAGTATCACTTTGAGATATGCATGGAAACCAAATACTTTATACCTTGTGCTCTTATGTATGTGAATAAGTATTTTTGGACAGATTGAGATCTGAAAACCGTCATTGGAGAGAAATCCTAGTCTTGCAATGAGCAATTTAAATATTAAAGAAAGCATGCTTCTACCGTTCAATTAGATTAGGTTGTGCAATTGGCTGCTCGGAAATTATCTGACATAACTAGATTTTGCACTCTTATTCTGTACATTTTAATCTAACTTGGTTTGGGCAGAACAATTGAGGAATTTAACCTTTTATATCAACATATGTAGTTATTACATGTATGAACATTGAGCTAAATGAGAAGTACACTAGGATTTCAGGTTATGGGCAACACTGTTAAGGCATGTGAAGTTCTGGTCTAGGAAAGAGATTCTTGCAATTTATTTTTAGTGCTTTCATTTGACAATTTGGGCAAGGGTAAACCTCAATGGGTTGCTCAAGTGATAGTAAGCATCATTATAAGTACCTCTGGTAGGTATAGCTGTATAGGTCATGGTTTCAAAACTACTCCACAGAGGTGCTTTAGAGTTCCCAGTGACTGAAAAGGGTAATGGCTTCTGGTGTCTCCCCAAAAAAAAGGGAAAAAAAAAAACTAAACAGTTTGGGCAAGTGTAGAGTTTTTCAGAAAGGGTTACAGTTGGATTGGTAACTAGTAATATATTTTGTTTTCTGCAGATCATTTATCTTAAAAAATATTTTCTGGAGATAACATGCAAGTGGATTGCCCTGACCTTTAGATTTATCTGGTTCTTGGGGTTTTAGCTTTCTTAATGTGCATTTTGTTTCATAATGGTATCTCATTTAGATTGGTGAAAAAACAAACTTTTTTGCTGTCTTTGGTGATTATCTGATCAAATTTGGGTTTTATGTTTTATCTTGAAGTTGCAAAATGGGAAATGTTTATTCTCCTTATTATTTCCAATATCTTCTAATTTTAAATTTATATTATATTATATAATATGTTCAGATTTAGGTGAGGTCTCATGTGGTGTATGATTACATCTGGTTATGTCAATAAGCACAGCATTCGCGGGAGAAGATTGGTGCTTCTAATACTCACATCCAACGTTTTGGCCTTTTTAGTTTATGTACGAATTCCCACTCCGGGATTCAAAATTAGTAAAAGTAAAAGAAGATGTGCCTGTATTGCTGGCATTTCATGCCTGCGCTCTAGAGGATAGGGCCGGGCATTCGATGTATCACCTACAATAATTTATTGAGTTCATTTACATTCTGATAATTATCTGTGTGCCTATTATAGCTTCTATTCTTCATGCTATTAGTTTATGCTTTCCTCATCCATCATAGCTTATTTCTTGCTTTGTCCCACAGGTTTATGCCGAAGCGTATACCTGTCCCTGTATTAGATGCCACCCGTTTGATCCATATTTCATCGCACAGTCAAATGGAAACTACATAGCCATCTTCTCTGCGAAACCCCCCTTTAAACTTGACAAGTACAAGAGGTATGAGAGGCATGTTGTTTCTGGGTTTCCAATTAAGTGCAATTTCAGCTTAGACGGGGAGAAACTTGCATCTGGATCCTCAGATGGATATATTTACTTTTACAAGTCGAAATCCACTGAACTAGTCAAAAAGGTGAAGGCTTACGAGCAGGCATGCGTAGATGTTGTTTTCCATCCTTTAATGCCTAATGTAATTGCTTCTTGTAGTTGGAATGGAGATATTTCCGTGTTTGAGTGAGATTTATTTATCCCTTGTCAAGTTTAATTATTATTATTATGTTAAAGAAACAGAAAATGTTTACCGGACCAGTTTGTTAGTGTTGGTTCCATAAGAAACACACCCAAGAGTTTTGGTATAATGTTTAATCAATTACCGCATCTGGTAATTATAAACCACATTTTTTTCCCAACTGCTGAAACACGTCCAATTAGTGACCTTATATATATATATATGTATTGTATGTATACACGCACGTATTTGAACCGGGGGGGGGGGGGGTAGGGGGCACCCTCAAGACTGATGATGAGCTTGCTTATATTCATTCAAAATGATCCACCTTGAGTCCTTTTTTTGCGATCAATCCAAAAGGAAAAGGGGGAGGGTGCAGCAGCAAGGATTGATAGATAAATTATATTGCAAATTCTGTGTCCCCATTCCATTCCATTCATGGTGGTGGTTAATTGTTGGAACACATGACAAACTGTTAGTTGCACCTGTAGGTGGGCCCATGCATCCTCCCCAACCTCATTCATGTCTTTCAACACAACTATACACAAATACAAGTCAAGACTCCAGAAGAAACTATCTCAATATTATTTATTTGCTTATATATATATATATAATAATAATAATACATCCATCGAATCCAAACTAAAGCACTTTGTAGACAAACCAGCAACTTCCAATTAATTTAACAACGGTCCACCATCTCTCTTCTCTTGTACAACTGCTATTTGTATTGGAAACTATGGTAATCCCATTCATTTTGGTCCTTATCCAGTTATCCTATTCCTTTTCAAAGGAAGGAATTAGGAAGACAGTCGTTATGCAATCCTTTTTGCCTAACTATCTAATACATACATACATACATACATACATATATTCAACCTCTGCATGAATGTGTTCCCCACATTCCTTGGCCTCATGCCTACCCACCCTTCCTTTTGCATCTTACGTACGCCCATTCCCCCATAAACAAATTAGAAAGTTTGTAAAAAAGAAAATCACTAAGCCCACTCACCTTATGACTTCAATCCTTCCGTTGAAAAGAAATACTTTTTAGAGTAGCTACTAGCTAGAGTACTTTGCTGGTTCTCCCATTTGGCCCCACGGGTTATCCTGACCGGCGACACGAAAAGATGGGCTTAAAGGTTTCAACTACATGCACCAATTATCACTAGCTAGCTAGGATTCCCCTTAATTAAACCTCTCTCTCCCTCTCTCTCTCTCTCTCTATATATATATATATATATATATATAGTTTAATACATATGTACATGTGTTTGATTAACTAGGTCGGGAACAGAAACTAAATTAAGCAGCATTATAATTATGTTATGTTAGGAGAATCTAATCTAATGATCACTTGCTCTAGCTAATTAGAGGATGAACATTTTGTTGCCTTTGAATCACAAAATAAATTTCCATGTCATGTCATTGCATCTTTCTTAATTTATCCGGCCTCCAACGTGACAGTTCTTCTCTTTTGATCCATCTCTTCAACTTTCCAATTATTAATTCGATCATCATGTTTATCTGGCCGGCCTCTCCTACATGCTAGGCCGTATATATATATATATATATATATATATAGTGGATATATTTGACCCCCAAGCCCCAACGAATTATAGCTAGTCTTTAAAAGACATAGATCACGACTTCAATATTTGACGCGAATAACGTAACTATATAATATACAGGGAGGGAGGGAGCCTATAATTACTCTATAGCGCTAGTCTTAATTTGAATTAATCCTGATCTCCATGCAAAAGTGAAAGGCAAACCCCCCATGTGATTTGTGGCCACAAAAAAGATTACTTCTTTGGTTGGCTGGCTTCTTTGTTCCCCAGTTCAGTTAATGGCTCTAAAGGAGAGATTATTTAATTGGATTTGCACAAAAAGCACCAACCATGCATGATTTTGTTATGTGCCCTCCTTTCCAATTTCCAATTTAGGAAGTATTACCTGACGTAGCTAGCTAGCTAGGCCATGCATGCATGTATGTATCCATTAATTATCACCTAGTGCTGGCATTTTAATTTGCCATTTGAGTGTAATTAATATTTATTGTATTTATAATTAGTTAATTACAAGTATTTATATATGATCATGCTGTTGTGTTCTCCACAGAGCTGACAAACATAATTACAATCTAAATCTTGCTCTAACCAAGATTTCAAAAGGTCATATTAATATAATCTTCTAAAAGGCTATTATAAACAAGAGGTTCAACCGATGTTGTCGGGGTTGATGCTTATTAGATCGACGTGCATGTTAATCATTTCTTAAACGACTCTTTTCATAACATGATTATAATATATATATATATATATATATATATATATATATATATATTAATGTTATGCATTTGCACGAAGATTCAGTAATTTAATTGAACTTTAGCATAATAGATTAATTCTTTCAGCTTTATTAATTTCAAATATATAAGAGTGTGCAAATCCATCATTAAGTCTTTTTTTTTATTAAAGAATTAATTTTTACACTGTTTTCTTCTTCTTCTTCTTCTTCTTAACATCATTTGATTTGCCTTGACCTAAAGGAAGTTTTTGCACTACAAACTTTTGCCTTCAGTTCATGTGTGAGACTAGTTGTCTTTTACAGTACAGTAATTAATTACATATGCCTAAAAATTACTGCTAAACATATAATAAATTAAGTTTTATAACATTAAAATAAAAGTATATATTATTATAGACGGAAGAGCTAGCATTTAAAAGTAACAAAATAATACGAGGGGCCTCAGTAAATCAATACTGGTACACATTCAGAACAATAATTTTGCTGGTGTTCCTGTTGGATTGACCATTAAAGACACAAAACATACAATATATATATATATAGAGAGAGAGAGAGAGAGAGATAGAGAGAGAGAGAGAGTACTGTGCCTAATGCTTAAAGCACTTGACTGGTCAAGATATATATAAAGAATTGAAGAGCTGTGCCTGTGTGCCAGTACCACTTAATATTTAACCCCATAATCACCAGCCGTACGTAGTAAGCAGAAAATAAAAGAAAAAGAAAGATATATACAGCACCCATCCCATCCCATCCACTAACTGATCAAAAATGGATGCATGGCTAATTAACTCAACCATATATCCATTTAAGTGATAGATAAATAGAAATATAACTAAATAGATAAAGTCATCGATCAGGGAAAAATTATATTAGTCGCACACAAGCACATTAAAAAGCCCAAGTTGTCGGGGGAACTGATAGCGCGCAGTTTAACTTAATTTTCCAGTAATGGTACGTATAATTAATGTTGTACTCTCCTTTTATTTTTTAAATTTATCTAAAAAATTACATTTTAAAGTCACTTTCCAATATTTTAAATTTTAAATTTATATGTTTTTTAAACAATAAGTCTTAAAAATAATAGTACTTTGTATATATATATATATATATGTATATACGTTCAAATACAAATGTGGAAAACATGTAGTAAAAGAAGATCGGTTAATGTAAACAAAAACAACAACTAATTAGATTCAGATGACATATGATGCAGTCCATTCTCCACTGATAAATTAAAAGACCCAACATATATATTTATATATGTAAATATAAATTAAATTTTGGGCAATTGAGTTGTCCAAATACCATGAATGAGTAGATAACAAGACAATTCAGTCTAAGGCCAACAAGACTAATCGTGGCCAACTCTTCAGTCACTACATTTCACTTAAGATGTACTGATATATATATATATATATATATATATATATATATATATATATATATATATTGTGCCTCAAATTAATATATGTTAGGGCAACGAGGGCCATAGAAGGACATATGGACAAACATTAATTTGACATATATATTAAAACACCACACTACATATATCTAACCTGGAATTATATATATATAAATGATCCACGATTAGTTGATTGCGGGATTATTTTCAAATAATTTTAAAAACTATTGTAACTAATTTTTTTAAATTATACAAAACGTCAAATAATTCTAAAAAAATAAAATTATCTAGAAGATCATATATTTTTTCGGAAACATAGCTTAATTTCTCTCTGTAAACAGTGTCCAAAGTGAAAAACAACGCAAAACCATAAACTTATAATTATTGGTACTGTACGTACGCTGTAGAAACTCGCACCTGGCCTGTTACCTTCCTTTTATCATTATTATAAATATAAATTACATAAATTCGAAAGCTGAAGGTTGCATGTGATGAATGAATAATATACAATTTATGCGTGCAGGATTTAATCTTTTATATTCAATCAAGAGTCAAAAATCTTAACAGCTCACGTTAATTAATTATGATGGTTGGGCCGTGAATATTTGGGGCCGTTTGAATCTTATTATTTTGGGCTTTTCGGATTAAATTTATTTTTACTCTTGAAGTATTGGACTATTATATAAATGATTATTTAGATAAAGTTTGGACTGGAGCTGGTAGTGGGTGACAGGTGACAGTTTATAGACTAAAGTTATCCCCAATCTGTGAGATTAACAGGCGGCTGATTGAGGTGATGGGCCCAGCCGTCTTTAGCCTCCTTCATTAATGGAGAGTTGACATAATGTTGACTGGGGGAAGAGCAAGTGAAAAAAAGCCTGGATGCAGTCAACTTACAAAAAATATCAGGGAAAAACATGCAAGGTGGTGAGACGATATATAGGGGGAGGGCACTACATGAAGTGGGGGGTAACAAACATTTTCTTTCTCTCTGGACACTAAAGCACACAACCTCCATTGTTAAATTATTTTTCTCCGACCTGTACTCATTCTCACATCGAAGCGATCCCTGGCGGCCCAAAATCGTCGAGATCCGGTGCTGACGCGTTCACTGTGCAAGATTAGGTGTGCTTTTCGTGGTTGAGGCGCAAGGTGAGATTGTGGCGTTAACATTGGCGCTAGAAGGAGGGCTTTAGTGTTTCTGGTTTTCAATCACAACGTACTGAACAACTTACACCGGGAGCCATAATGAAAAGTAAAACGATCACGGCTGAAGGACAGCCGACGGATGCTAGCTCTTCTTTGCAAAGAATTTCGGTGAAAGACAGATTAGGACCCTCAAAAAGTATTCATGATAGACTTGGGTCACAGAGGGTTCCAGGAGATTCTCAGGCTAGATACCATAGAGATACCAAGAGGAAGTTATTTTCTACTGCTAGCAAAGGTTCTGACAACGATCGAAAAAAGGTGATGGACACATCACCTAAGACCCAGCACCGAGAAGACCATACGGACAAAATTTCTACCTTGGCAAAGAAGGCACAAGAGACCGACACGGCTTTGAAAGCACTTCTGCAGCAGAGGGAGGAGATTTCTAAACAGATGGTTCTTATGGCTGAGAAAAAGGACGAAGCTTCCAGTTACACTCGACCAGAAAGACGGAGTAGATCACATGGTCGAAGAGCAAGGAGGTATGAGTATTCCAGGCGAGATGATAACGAGTCTTGTAGTCATTCTCCTGATAGGAAACGAAGTATGTCACAAGAATATTCCTCCAGAATTTCGAAAAGGACGCCTCGTGGTGAGTATCACAGAGAAAGTAGAAGAGATGGACGACGAAGTCGGTCGAGAAGTCTTTCTCCAAAAAGTTCGAAGAGGATACACCATATAGGGAGTTCTCGCTCTGGCCGAAGTACAAGACGAAGTCCTTCAGCATCGTCTAACCCGGATGGAAAAAATCGGATTAAACACATTAAGGCAAAATCTCCGGAGAAGGAAGCTGCTTCTTCACCCGGGATGGTGGAAGACCTAGCAAAAGAAATAAAAGAGCTTCGAAAACAGTTGACAGAGATTCGACAAGGAAAAAAGGCTTCGGATAAAAAGGCGTCCCCCTTTTCATCAGAAATTCTTAAAGAGAAGGCGGATCCCAGCAAAAAGTTACCCCACATGGAAAGTTACGACGGTTCTGGAGATCCATTCGACCATAGCCAAGCATTTGACAGATTGATGGATTATTACGACTATTCAGATGCAGCTAAATGTCAGACATTCGGATTGACGTTAAGAAAAGACGCAAGGCAATGGATGGGGGCTCTGGCTTCGGATTCGATTGCGTCATGGGCTGATTTGTGTGACAAGTTCCAGGCTCGCTTCGGGAGCAATAAGAGAAGAGGAAGACCCACGGGATCGTTGGCCCAAGTAAGGCAATATTCGAGTGAGACTCTGGGGCAATATGTGAAGAGATTCCGAGAAGCTGTAGGGCAAGTTTCAGATCTTAACGATCTTCAGGCAGTAGGGTTATTCCAGAATAGTTTAGATCTGGTGAAATCGGAAAAATTAGTAAAGAAGCTAATGTTCAAACATCCAAAGAGTCTGGCCGAAGCATTTGAAAAGGCCGAAGGTTTCATCGTGGTGGAAGAGGCGATGGCTAGCTTGAAGCAGAGCTCTTCGGAAAAAACAAAAAAGAAAGACAAGGAGAAGCCTGACATTAATCAGAGAAAGAGTAATGTCGGCAGCGATCGGTTCGAAGGGAATCTGAAAAGGTATAATAGTAACTGGGTGCCCAGAGGAGATCGTCCACCCATTCCGACTCATAAAGTAAATAGGGTGTATACGCAACTTAACACGGATCGGGCCGCCATTTTGGAACAAATAAAAAACCAACCGTACTTCGAACCACCCAAAAGCAACCCTCGACCAGGGTCCGGAGATCCTACCTTATATTGTAATTACCACCGGACGGTCGGACATGATACGAATTCCTGCTGGAGTTTGAAGGAATTCATTGAGAGAAAAGTTCAAAATGGTACTTTGATACAGTATGTAGCAGGGCGGGAACGACAAAGGAATCAGCCGGAGAATAGGGAGTTGGCTCAAGTCGCTCAGCCTGTTCAACCAGTGCCGAACCAGGCGACGAGGCATGTGGTGGATGTGATATCTGGGGGGAACATGGGAAAGGTTGCAGGAAAAAAGAGACGAGGGTATCTGGATTCGGTGATGTCTCTGGCAGATAAGCCTATGAAGGTTGAAAGGGCATATCCGGGTTCCATAATCTCCTTTACAGATGAAGATTTTCCTTCGGAACCTATCGAGCCACATGAAGGAGCTTTGGTAATCACTGCACAAGTTGGTTCTGTGGATATGAAGAGGATGATGATCGACAATGGCTCTTCGGTGGATATATTGTATGCTCATGCTTATCACCGAATGCCTGTAGATGGCCAGACGATGGAAATTGGGCAGGAGGCCCCTCTGTATGGTTTCAGCAACGATCCCGTCAAGGTAGCAGGAACCATCGAGCTGCCAGTTGTCTTCGGGACATTCCCCCAACAGGTTCAAATCATCTGTAAATTTTATGTTGTACATGTTGATTCGGCTTACAACGCTATTTTGGGAAGACCTACTTTGACAGCTCTACAGGCGGTCACTTCAATCCCCCACTTTAAAATTAAGTTTCCTACGTCCCACGGAGTTGGCGAAGTGGCAGGAGATCTAGACTTGGCAAGGAGATGCTATCGGAATGCTCTGATCACTTCGGGAGTAGGAATCAGTAAACAGAAGCATACAATGGCCATTGAGGTGGAGCCATTTACAAAAGCGGAACCGAGCCCTTAGCCATACCCGTGGAGTATACTGAAGAGATCGAGTTAATTCCGGGAAGGAAAGAGAAAACAGTGAAAATCGGTTCGGGACTTCCAGAGCCTTTTCGAACAGGTCTGATGAAGTTGCTCCGGTGCTACGCCGATGTCTTTGCTTGGGTTCTCAGTGACATGCCGGGGGTAAGTCGAAAAGTAGCTGAACACAGATTACAAGTGGATCCAACTAAGAAGCCAGTTAGACAGAAAAGAAGAATATTCCCATTGGAAAGACAAAAGATAATTGATGAGGAGATCACTAAGTTACTGGATGCAGACTTCATCTTCGAGATCGATTATCCAGAGTGGATGGCCAACGTGGTTCTGGTACGGAAGCATAATGGCAAGTGGCGAGTTTGTATAGATTACACCGATCTGAATAAAGCCTGCCCGAAGGATTTCTATCCTCTGCCTCATATCGACCAACTCATTGATGCAACTTCAGGGTATACTTTACTTAGTTTTATGGATGCTTTTTCAGGATATCATCAAATTTCTATGTGTAAAGAAGATATACTAAAGACAGCTTTCATCACTCATCGGTCGGTGTACGCCTACAAAAAAATAACTTTCGGATTGATCAATGCGGGAGCTACATATCAGAGGATGATGAACCACATCTTCGCGAAGCAGCTAGGTAAGAATATGGAGGTTTACGTTGATGATATGATTGTTAAGAGCATGTCAATTCGTGATCATCTGGATGATCTAGAAGAATGTTTTCAGACGATTCGCCATTATGAATTGAAGCTGAATCCTACTAAATGCACTTTCGGACTGGGGGCAGGTAAGTTTTTGGGATATTTGGTCAGTAAGAGAGGTATCGAAGCCAATCCAGAGAAGATCCAGGCTATCTTAGACATGAAATCACCCCAGTCGTACAAGGATGTTCAGCGTCTAACTGGTAGAATAGCATCGTTGCGACGATTCATGTCTAAGTCGGCAGAAAGGTGCTTGCCGTTCTTTAACACGTTGAAAGGGCCAAAGAATGCGAAGACATTCCAATGGACTTCGGAATGCGAGGAAGCTTTCCAAGGAATCAAGAGGTACTTATCTGCGGTACCTCTGCTGGTGAAGCCGGTTCCTACTGAACCTTTGTATTTGTATCTGGCTGCAAGCTCATCGGCCGTAGGAGCAGTTTTGGTGCGAGAAGTTGGGGGTAAGCAGCACCCGATTTATTATGTAAACCATGCCCTTAGGGATGCAGAGACAAGGTATCCAAACCTTGAGAAATTTGCCTTTGCTTTGGTCATTGCTAGTAGAAAGCTTCGGCAATACTTTCAAGGTCGGATAATAGTGGTGTACACAGACCAGCCACTGAAGAAGGTGCTGGGGAAGCCAGAGGTTTCGGGGAGGCTTGCTGCATGGACGATGGAATTGTCCCAGTTCTTCATAGAATACTATCCCCGGACAGCTATTAAAGGCCAAGCCTTGGCTGATTTCGTAATAGAATGCTCGTTTTCGGAAGCTGATGGCAGCATGATCGAAATGGAAAGATCAACGGAAACGGTGGCTACGCTTCAGCAGGTGTACGATTCTTGGACTTTGTATGTGGATGGATCTTCTACTTCGGATCTTGGTGGTGCCGGGATAATTCTGACAAGCCCGGAAGGATTCAAAATATAGCAGGCCATCAAATTCGAATTCAAGACAATAAATAATGAAGCTGAATACGAGGCTGTATTAGCAGGATTGCGTCTGGCTCAGAGTTTAGAAGTTCAGAAGCTGATCATTTACAGTGATTCTCAACTGGTCATCAAGCAAGTTTCGGGGGAATACGAAGCTCGAGGCTCTAAAATGGTTAGATATCTTGTAGAATTGAAAGATCGACTTCAACACTTCGGCTCATATGAATTTCAAGGTGTTGGTCGAACTGATAATTCCAATGCTGATGCATTGTCGAAGCTGGCTACTACTGAATCAAGCGCCTTTGAAGGAATAGTTTACTTGGAAACCCTGAAGCAAGCTAGCATCCAGAATGGGGAAGTGATGTGCGTAGAGCGGTCTAATTGTTGGATGACTCCATACATAAACTATCTAGCAGATGGCGTACTACCTTCAGACCAGATGTTGGCTAAAAAGGTGAAATACAAAAGTGCAAACTTCATACTTATTGATAGAGATCTATATCGAAGAGCTTATTCCTCTCCATTACTGAAGTGTCTGGTCCCATCTGAAGCTGAATATGCCCTTCGGGAGGTCCATGAAGGTATCTGCGGTGATCATATGGCCGCGAAGTCGTTAGCATATAAAGTGCTTCGTCAAGGTTTTTATTGGCCAACAATTTTCAAAGAGGCTACTGATTATGTGAAAAAATGCCCGAAATGCCAGCTGAATAGTTCAATCCCACATCAGCCACCAGAAGAGCTATACTCGGTTTTATCTCCTATACCCTTTGCTGTCTGGGGGGTAGATATACTAGGTCCACTTCCGAAAGCAAAAGGTCAAGTCAGTTTTGTCATAGTAGCAATTGATTATATGACTAAGTGGGTAGAGGCGAAACCTCTTCGGCTGATAACGGAACAAGAATGCTTGAAGTTTCTTAAGGAGTCAGTAGTATTCCGATTTGGAATTCCTACGGTGATAATTTCAGATAATGGACGCCAGTTCGTGGGATCAAAATTTGAGGCGTTCTTGAAGGAGTTAGGGATTCAGCATCGAAAGACTTCGGTTGTCCATCCACAATCTAATGGGCAAGTTGAGGTAACTAACAGAATACTCCTGAATGGGATCAAGAGAAGGCTGGATGACGCCAAAGGAAGATGGCCTGAAGAATTACTTAGCGTGCTATGGGCTTACCGAACTACACCAAGGACTACAACGGGAGATTCCCCATTTAGACTAGCATACGGTTCTGATGCTTTAGTGCCGGTAGAAATTGGATCTACAAGCCTTCGGGTCAGTCAATTTAAAGAATTATACAATGATGAGGGACTCAAAGCTAACTTAGATCTGATTGAAGAAGTCCGAGAGGCAGCATTGATAAAATTGGCCACATATCAACGTCGTGTGGCTAAATACTACAACAAAGGAGTAAAGCTTCGGAGATTCGAAGTTGGGGATTTGGTTCTTCGGGAGGTAGAAGCTTCTACGCCTCAGAATATGGGTAAACTCATGCCAAATTGGGAGGGCCCTTATGAAGTCATCAGCGTATCAAAGCCCGGAACTTACCGGTTGCGAACTTTAGATGGGTCTGAAATCAAGAACACTTGGCATGCCGGAAGGCTCCGCAAGTATTTTCAGTAGGGCTAGTGTCAAAATCTGGAAGTCTGTAGCTACAACGACAATTATTAAATAAAAGTGGTTTTCTTTTTCTCTCCAATAGAGGTTTTTTCTTCATACCAGTTATAAGGTTGGATTCCTTCGACTCCTCGTAGCGAAGTGAACTATTGATGGTCCAACCCGTTCGGTTCTCGGAGAGAACGTGGTCACCAGTTATAAGGTTGGATTCCTTCGACTCCTCGTAGCGAAGTGAACTATTGACGGTCCAACCCGTTCGGCTCTCGGAGAGAACGTGGTCACCAGTTATAAGGTTGGATTCCTTCGACTCCTCGTAGCGAAGTGAACTATTGATGGTCCAACCCGTTCGGCTCTCGGAGAGAACGTGGTCACCAGTTATAAGGTTGGATTCCTTCGATTCCTCGTAGCGAAGTGAACTATTGATGGTCCAACCCGTTTGGCTCTCGGAGAGAACGTGGTCACCAGTTATAAGGATGGATCCCTTCGACTTCTCATAGCGAAGCGGAATATTTCCTGGGTTAAACCTATTCGGCTTTCGAAAAGGGATGGGATTATCCAAATTGATTATGAAGCTGAATAACCTTATAAGTTCTTCGGAACTAATATTATTACTAAAAGATTGGTGGATTATTTATCCTAACAATGACGTATAGTATCCTCCGGTAATGAGTAAGTTTCGTCTTACATTATTGTTTGATTTTACTTGAAGTATTGAGCTTAAATTATATATCGTTTAAATAACATTACAGTTCGACTTGAAAGAGGAGCAATAAGGGATAAAATATATATATTACTTAATGGAGAAACTAATGGTACAATATTAAAGCGAAAATTTTTCACAAAGTTCATAACTATAAACATAAAGATAAAAACAACAGGCTGTCTTTAGCACTATTCTTCATCTCCATCGTCATCTTCGGAGGAATTAAGGAGAGTTGGGTCGAGTGAAGCGGCAGTCAACTTATCCCTGTCTTTGCCTCGAGCCACTTCATAGCCTTCAGTATACACTTTCAATATTTCTTTGGTCAACACCGGAGACTTGCGATATTCATTTTGAATTTCCTGGCGAAGCTCATCAGTGAGAGGAGGGACCGGCCAATCTGAGGTCGCGAAGTTCTGCTTCGACCTTACCTCGAAGATGAAGATGTCGTTCTTCAGAAACTTTGGCTTCTGCAACCGCTTCGGCCAGACTTCGGTTATTCCGAGTTAGTTACTCGTAGGACCGTCGCAATCCTTCATTCTGATCATTAGTCTTTGTTGAAGAACTTCAGCCGCAGCTAGATGTTCTTTTATCTTGACGAGATCATTTTGGAGACCTTTACAGTTGAAGCGGAGGTTCTCGTGTTCACTTCTCTCCTTCGCCAAGGCAGACTTTAAAATGACATTATCTCTTCGGGCCGCTTCTTCTTCGGCTTCGGCTTCTTTATATTTTTGATGAAGACGCCCGAAAATTCCATTTGCCTGCAGTTATTTGGGGTTAGAAAAAATTCAAAGAAAATATCCATGGACTAAGGCAGATAAAATATGTACTCACTCTAGCCTGATTGATCATGCCCTCTTCGAGCAAGTCAGAAATAGAGCTGTTGCCAAAACGCTGGTTATCAGTTTTCAAAACAAATGATTCATAAAGATGTAAAGGAAAATCCTCCCTTTGATCCGGCCATAAGCTGGGTGAACGGGGAACTCCCGGCTTCGGACCATAAAAAGATGATAAGGGAGGCGAAGAAGGCACTTCTTGTCTTGGCGAAGGCGTTGGTTGTCTAATGGGGGATGAAGGTGGTTGATCATGGGAAATGGTTCTTCTTTTTCGGACAAAGGGGGAACTTTGTTCAGCCTCAAATTCATCAGTATCGGCTGAATTAGGAAGAGGTTGACTGGAGGAGGAAGCAGGTATTCTCAACTCTTCGGTGGTGAGGGGGATAATCTTGACCTTGGCCTTTCGCTTCTTGGTGTAAAGGATTTTGGTACGTTGCTCAATGGGCATATCCAGGAGGCTTTCAGTAAGGGCGGGATCAGGAGTGAATTTTGGCTTCTTGGCGGCATGTTTCTTCTTTCGGGGTCGGCTTGTCCCTTCAGGAAGGATTGGCTCGTCTGTTGGAGGAATAGTAGTTGGAATCTCTTCTATTGAAGCTTCTGTATTTTGTGTTTCTACAGCAGAAGGATCTACATGTTGGGCTTCAGAGGTTTGAGCCTCCATATCCTCGGCTTCGGTAGAAGCCGAGACCGATTTGGCAGAAAGGAATTTTTCTAAATCCATCCGATCAATGGAAGTAGGCTTAATCAAAGATACTACAAAAGGACAGAAAGTAATACTTTAGAACAATTATTGAGGGAAATTTGAATAAATTTGCACAGAGGATGGTTTCAGAACTTACGCTTATGGTCATATAACCACGCTTGTTTGCTGAGGAGTCCGAAGCTCCATTCTTTCAGAGGGAGCTTATTCAACAGCTTCACCATTTCATTCCCTCGTTCCTGCGTGAGATCGCCAAAGTCTGGAGAAAGAATAGGGACAGTGGTCTAGTCAGGGATAGAGAAAATATTCGGTCCATTGATAAAGATCCAGTCCTTATGCCACCCTCTGTTGCTTGAAAGGGTGTCTATTAAAGATCTTCGTTCAATCTTGACGCTGGACGATTTGCTTAGCCCTTTGAATCCTTTCTCCCTAGATTGGCCCACCACAAAGAGAGAAAAGAAGAAATCAATAGATGGGGGGATACCTTGCTCGAAGCACCACGCGGCTAACGCGAGTATATAAATGTAAGAATTGGGGACTAGTTGGGCCAACCCAACCCCTAGAAATCCTAGCATGTTCAAAACAAAAGCGTGAAGAGGGAACCGGAGGCCCTTCTCCAAAAGAGTGAGGGGCATAGCAACAAAACCCCCTGGGCGTTGGTACATACGTTCAGTGGGCAAGGGGGCTCTTAGTTGATAATTGGGGGGGGGGGATCTGATACCGATCTCGGATGGCTAATATATCGGAATCGACAGCTGAGGAAGGGGTATTGGCATGGGCGAATTTTTTATAGTCGGGAAAATTGAAAGGCGTCTCCGAAGGAACGTCTCTGACTGAATCGATGGGAACGGTCTTGCTGGAGGATGGTTTCGATTTGGGTTTCGCAGTTGGGATGGTGTTATCGGTGTTTTAGGAAGCCATTATTGACAGACAAATTGAGAAGAGAACCGGAGCAAGAAGAAGAAAGCTAGAGTATTTCGAATTTCAAATAAACAAGTAAAACTGTCCAAATTAGAGGTTTCAAAGATTTATAGAGTTGTCTTTTCGGAGGTACACGAAGCCCAAAGGTTGCGCATTCAATGAATATCATGATGGAAGTGCAGGGTTGGTATCCGGACTTGGAATTGAAAGGTTAATAGTCGGCGTCTGCCCTTGGAATTGAGAAAGCTATCATTTATTTTTGAAATTTGAAAAGTTGGTATCTGATTTTGATTTTGAGGGGTCTGCATACGAACATGGGCCTTTTATTAATTGGGCTTTGCCGAATCTGTTTGGATTCTTCTTGGTGGTTGGACTAAATTCTTATACTCTTTCATCAAACACTCTGTTTAATAAAAGACTAGGGGGCAATGTTGGGCCGTGAATATTTGGGGCCGTTTGAATCTTATTCATCTTGGGCTTTTCGGGTCAAATCTATTTTTACTTTTGAAGTATTGGGCTATTATATAAATGATTATTTAGATAAAGTTTGGGCTGGAGCTGGTAGTGGGTGACATGTGACAGTTTATAGACTAAAGTTATCCCCAATCTGTGAGATTAACAGGCGGCTGATTGAGGTGATGGGCCCAGCCGTCTTTAGCCTCCTTCATTAATGGAGAGTTGACATAATGTTGACTGGGGGAAGAGCAAGTGGGAAAAAGCCTGCATGCAGTCAACTGACAAAAAATATCGGGGGAAAACATGCAAGGTGGTGAGACGATATATGGGGGGAGGGCACTACATGTAATGGGGGGTAACAAACATTTTCTTTCTCTCTGGACACTAAAGCACACAACCTCCATTGTTAAACCATTTTTCTCCGATCTGTACTCATTCTCACACCAGAGCGATCCCCGGCGGCCCAAAACCGTCGAGATCCGGTGCTGACGCGTTCACTGTGCAGGATTAGGTGTACTTTTTGTGGTTGAAGCGCAAGACGAGATTGTGACGTTAACAATGATCATAACGAGAATGTCGCGTTAAGGCAAGATATATCCTTCCTTAACGATACGGCAATGACTCCTTTTGGAATAAAATATAAATGAAATTTATATCTATTCATATTAATTAATTAGTGCTGTCACTAGAATTAGCTACCCTGCTACACTCGAATGTCAACATAATTTACATTAGGGACCACATAATTGGCATCTTAAGTAAACTAATTATGTGTTAAATTAAAGTGGATTAACTAATTAATTAGCTGTGGGCTGGGACGGCTTGATTAAAGAATTAGTAAAGCGTATGAGAATAGAGTTTCCTGGCAGAAGATAGTATTGTATGGACGTGGGAGATCGAGCCAGCCATATATTATGAGATACCACCCATCTTAGGTGGAAAGGATTAATTGCTCCTCGTAAACTTGTACTTCACGTGCATGCATGCTTGCTTGCTTTGCCAAGTTTTGTATTACATGCAAATTAATATTTACATATTTATGAGTTCAGTTAGTGTAATTGGAGAAAATGTGCCTGTTACAAGATCAGATCAGTGTTACATGCATGATGCGCCAGGAGGCTGCCCTAAACACGTATATTTGTTTGGTAATGTCTTTACGTGTAGTGCATATAATAATGTCTTTAACTGAATCAAACGCATGGTCCAATAAACTTACTGCTAATCTTGCAAACTCTATTAATTGCCAAATATATGACGAGTCGGTGTTTGGGCGGCGCCGTTGAATTGGTCCGTTAACAGACCAGTCTTTAGCAACGTACTGTTCCCTGTTATGAGCTTTAGTGACGAACAGTCCGTCGCTAAAGACTGATCCGTTAACGAAACAGTTCGTTGGACTGAGTGTTTGGGTATGGATTAATTGATAACTGCAAAAGAAAACAGTGACAACATGCATTAGACATACCTCGGACGTTAAGGCAGATAGGCCCGACCAAGTAAATGTAGACTCTTCATTTCAAATTAATAAAGACTCTATTTTATGATTCAGATTTTAAATATGTACTCTTTTCTGTCAACATGATATCACATGCCAACACATTTTAAATATGAACCATAAATTAAAAAAATTTCATTCACTTAAAATAAAGAGAATTCTAATTCCATTAATATATAAAGAGAATTCTAATTCCATTAATATATCCTTGCACTGTGACCACGACTATGACTATGACTTAACCCTATACACATTATGTATGTTATAGAGACTTAACCCTACACACATTATGTATGTTATAGAAAACTCCAATTAATTAAGAAGTTAGTAGGTAGCTAGTTAGCTAGGTCAACGATAATGGGAGACAAGATATACAGGAGAGCATGGATTTCAGGAGGATACATGGGGGTATTCCATTAACTTCCACTACACATCCGCGTCTTTTTTGATCCTTATTCTATTTTAAAAATAAAGTAGTAGCAGCAGTATTAATATATATTCTCTTTCGTTCTTTAATGTAAGTCGTTTTTAGAATTATGTATAAATATTAATAAAAAATTATATAATATTAAAAATAATATTAATTGTCTATATTATTCTTACATTGAAAAAATAGAATGTTATTTATTAAACAAAAAATATTAAGAAAATCAAAGTTATATTTAATATTTAGAGTAATATTAGAAATTAAATAATTAATGATTATTTAAAATTTTTAAACGACTTATATTTAGAGACAAAAATATTTTTTTTAAATAACTTTATATTAATGGACGGATAGAATAGTTTGTTAATCCAAGACATGCATTTCATTGAAAAACCACTCCATAATCTTAAGTCAACGGTCAAGTATTTGCATTACTGTCGCTGCTCCCACGAACAACCACAACCGGAGAATACATAAAAAATAATAATAATAATAAGTCAAACACAAATTGGATCTAGCTTAGCTTAATTATAGGAACCTTGATTTAAAGTTGTTTAAAATAATTAATGAGTAATGCTACATACATAAATTATTTTATAAATTATTGATGTGGTATACTCCACCTCAGCATATTGATCAACAAATTGCTTCAATATAGTCTTCGGTTCCACATAAAAGGCTGAGGTGGAGTATATCACATCAAAAGCTGAGGTGGAGTATGTCACACCAACAGTTTATAAAATATTTGTAGAATAGTTGTGTCTTTAATATTATTCATAATTAATTAGTCTATTTTATATTTTAAATGACAATTGTTCTATAAATGTAATTATTTATTTCATAGAACTGAACTATATTTAAGTAAGTTATTCAATTTAAAAGGTTTGAAATCCAAATCCCGAATAAACATTCCCAGAAATACTCGCAACCACGCATAGATAGATCATCGGCATTCATAACTCCAAGCACAAAGCATCCCACTTGAGCTGGTCCACCTGCCTAGGTGCACCCGCTTTCCCCCAATTTATCCTAATTTCTCACTCCTTCTCTTGTTCTCTCTCTCTCTCTCTCTCTCTCTAAATATATACATATATATATATATATATAATAAAATACAAATGATTTTGAATTTTTCGCTCATTCAATAAATCATCTGGACCGTCTAAAATTTGAGATAAATCTCACCGTCGATACAGTACCGGAGGACACGGGGACACAACTAATATATATATATGATGGGATGAGTACCTTTGGATCAGCTGACCCGGTTTTTAAGTTTCAGGATCAAAATACTCTGCCAGGAATTCGACCCGTCAACGCATGTGAGTAGGGTGACACACGTAACGTTCAAACAACTAACAAGGCCAGCGACGGGTTAAATGTTTTTTTAGTCATTGTACTATAAGTCAACTTACAAATGACTAACTGATTTTTTTTTCTTACAGTCAACTAGCTGTACTCGATTTTTCTAACAAATCGTTAAAAAATCCATTAAGTCATGTTGACTTTTAACGGTTTGCCACGTAAGGAGCTGACTTGTGAAAAAAAAGCTTATGTGTCGAGAATTATCCTACAGTGACCTTGATTATGTGGATTCGGACGGAAAAAATTAGAAATAAAATAAAAGAATTATTTTAAAGTATAATATAAATTAGAAAATTTAGCCAAAAAAACAAGAAAATAAATAAAAATATATATTTAATTATTTTTGTAATTAATATTGAAATGAATTTTTATTTAATTATTTACAAATATAATAATATAACTTATAAAAGTTAGCCAAAAAACAAGAAAATAAATGAAATATATATTTAATTATTTTTGTAATTAATATCAAATAAATTTTTGTTTGATTATTTACAAATATAATAATATAAATTAGAAAAGTTTGCCAAAAAAACAAGAAAATAAATGAAAATTTTATTTAATTATTTTTGTAATTAATATCAAATGAATTTTTATTTAATTCTTTACAAATAATAATATAAATTAGAAAAGTTTGTCAAAAAATAAGAAAATAAATGAAAAATATAGTTAATTATTTTTGTAATTAATATCAAATAATTTTTGTTTAATTATTTACAAATATAATAATATAAATTAGAAAAGTTTGCCAAAAAAATAAGAAAATAAATGAAAATTTTATTTAATTATTTTTGTAATTAATATCAAATGAATTTTTATTTAATTCTTTACAAATAATAATATAAATTAGAAAAGTTTGTCAAAAATAAGAAAATAAATGAAATATATATTTAATTATTTTTGTAATTATTATCAAATATTTTTTGTTTAATTATTTACAAATATAATAATATAAATAAGAAAAGTTAGCCAAGAAAACAAGAAAATAAATAAAAAATATATTCAATTATTTTGTAATTATTATCAAATAAATTTTTATTTATTTATTTATAAATATAATTAAAGAAATTATAAACCCCTATTTTTCTCTCCTCTGTAAACCCACGTTTCGAAAGAGAAATCCAAAATTTTAGAGAAACCCACGTTCCAGAGCTTGTTTGTAAATAAGGATCATCAACATTCCCTAATTTTACAAAATCAACCACAGCACCATTCTGATTCATTTTAAGCAATTCAACCCCGTTTCCATCTTTTAAAAACTTATCTTTAGGTTTTGTCCCTCTTTTTCTTTTCCTCTCAGTTGAATCCTCCACCACAATTGCATCCGGGTTATTTTTAGGTACTGGCACCGGATTGTAAACGACTAGTTCTTTTGAATTCGAATTCTCGTTTTGATCGAGTAGTTTTTTGAGATGATTATCAATTAATAAGTTTTCGGCATTGGTGGAGTCGGAGGGGAGGTTTCCGGCTAGGGGAGGACGGCCACAGGCAGCGAAGGAGGAAGAAACGCGACGACGGTGGAGGCGGGAGTAGGTCTGGCGGCGGGTGCTGGCGGATTCGTTCCATCAACAGAATTTCGCTTTTGTAAGGAGGATCCGATTTCCTTGTAGAATGGTGGTTGTGATGTTGGTGCTGTGGTGGTCGAGTGGGGGCAGAGGGTGGTGCTGTGCTGTGGGTTTGCCTACAACAATGGTGGTTAATAATTTAATTCATTTTTCCCTTTAATATTTTTGAATTATTATTTTTTGTTATATGGCTTTTTTATTATTGTTATTATAGTAGTAGTAATTGGGTCGGGTCGGGTCGGATATTTATGGGTTTGGGTAAGAACTTTATTTTGAGTACTTTACAGAACTATACAACATTTAGAAAGTAATTATAAAAAAAGTGCATCCACAAAATAATTACAAAAAAAGTGCAACAAATTCAAACCATTCAATTTCAAATTAAATAAGGAAACCTAAAATCAAGGATAATTAATAATTCAAATTCAAATCTTTTGGATCTAACAACAATTTCAAATCCACAATTCAAAATTCAAATCAAAATGAGAAAATTAAAAACAAAAAATTATGAAGGAGTTAATGTTCATCATTCTCCTCCACCGCCTCCCGCCGCCGCCGCCGTCGCCACCACAGCTATATCGCCGGAGTTGCTATTCTGATTTTTTTTTTTGATGATTTGGTTACCCACAAAAATTAAAATGGTTACCTTTATACGAAGTTTGGCTACCAACTGCATCACATTCAAAATAAAATTGGTAATCAAATAAAACTGAATTGGTTACCTTATCAAAAGGTTTGGTAACTAACTGCATGAAGTTTTGTTACCAACTGCATCACATTCAAAATAAATTAGTAACTTAATAAAACTGAATTGGTTACCTTATCGAAAGGTTTGGTAACCAACTGCATGAATTTTGGTTACCAATAAATTGGTAACCTAATAAAAATGAATTAGTTACCTTCATACCAAGGTAACCAAACCTTCATACCAAGGTAACCAAACCTTCATATTAAGGAAACCTTCATATTAAGGTTCGGTTACCTTGGTATAAATGTTTGGTTACCTTGGTATGAATGTTTGGTTACCTTGGTATGACTGTTTGGTTACTAACATATAAAGGTTTGGTTACCGATGGAGGTGAAAAATGGACCGGTGGCGATGGGAGGCAGAGGGAGGAGAAAGGAGGCGGGATGAGAGGGAGGGGGAGGGGGTGGGGTGGGGCGTGGGGGGGGGGGAGGAGGGGGGGGAGAAAGGGGGCGGGAAAGGGGGAGGCGGAGGCGGAGGGAGGGGAGGTGGTGGGGCGGCGGCGGGAGGAGGGGGAGGGCGGTGGGAGGCGGAGGGAGGAGAAAGAAGGGCCGGGAGGAGAGGGATGGGGTGGGGAGGGGGCGGGTGGAGGAGAAAGGGGGGCGGGAGGAGGGGGAGGAGAAAGGGGGCGGGAGGAGGGGAGGCGGGAGGTCGGGAGGCGGGGAGGCGGGGGGCAGGGGAGGGGGTGGGGCGGGGGCGGGAGGAGGGGGAGGGAGATGGGAGGCGGAGGGAGAGGGAGAGGGAGAGGGAGAGGGAGAGGGAGGGGGTGGGGGTGGGGCAGGGGAGGAGGAGGAGGAGAAGGGAGGCGGAAATGGAGTGGAGAGAATCATGGGAGAGATAAGGGAGATAATCGTGGCCATAATTAAAGGGATAAGATTGCACTCTTTTTGTAATTAAGTATTGCATATGCATTAATTTTGTAAATATTTTATTTATGCACTTTTTTTGTAATATTTTATTAAAATGTACTATTATATGTAATTGTTCCTTATTTTTATGGGTGGATTTTAGATGATATGTACAAAATTATTAAAAAAACATTCCAACTAGGATTGGTGTATATGTGGTAGTGCCATGTCACACTTCCGTTAAAAAACTTAACTCAGTTGACGGAAATTCAACTTTGTGTTAGAAAAGTCGAGTATAGTTAGTTGACTGTAAGAAAGAGAAGTTCAATTATCCATTTGTAAGTTAACATATAGTACAGTGACTGAAAAAATATTTAACCCGACCGACGACAATATGAAATGAAGGCGGACAGGTGGTGACATGGCCGGGGCCAGTGACACGTGTCCAGGTTGAGGTGGTGGGGGTCGATAAGTAGGCAGAATTGAACATGAAAATTGAATGTAATTAAATTTTACTTATTTATATTTTGATCCTTAATAATAAATAAAAATATAAATAAGTGAAATTTAAATATACTCATTTCCAATTTTTCGACTAAAAGAACATGCCACTATTATGGTGCAACTTTGGGTGATGACTTGGCTCTCTCTCTCTCTCTCTAAATCTCAGATCTCAAACTCCTCCGTCGCTGACTTTTGCCAGGATTTTTATGTTTCCAATTTATTTTTGTTAATTTGGGGTTTTTTTAAAAATAAATAAATTGAGATATGATACTATTATAAGAATATAAATCACCAACTGAGAGAAAAAGATACAGTAATTCAAAGTGTATACAAAATACAAAACTCACATAAATAGCTCCGCAAATATCATAGTGGAACTAATAAACGTCTTAAAATTGATTAGAGTATAGTAATATTTGTATATTATCGATCGATCTATTTTTGGCTAAGAAAATTAAAGATAATCCTAAAGCAAACGGCTTCTAATTGGTGGATCAAGACTTTTATACTAATATTACGGTACATGACACTGGCCCGGCCCTATGATTGGATCCATTATCCATGTACGTATATATAGGACCATAATATAATTAAGGAACAATTACATTTCCTAGTATATTTTTAGATAAAATTACAACAACAGTGCATTTAAAAAATATTTACAGAATATATATTTTTAATAGTTTATTTATCAAAATTAATGTATTTAGTATCTCTTTAATTTAGGTGGGTATTTTAAATATCATCTTCATTGTTGTTATCATCATCATCATAATAAAAAATAAACACAGACTCAAACCTCCTCCTTGGTGACTGCTGCCATTTCCTCCCTTGCCACCTCCATTGTGATCGTCATCTCCTCCCCTCCCGATCCGCTTCCCCTTCCGCCGCCTCCATTATGATCGTCTCCTTCTCCGACTCCACCACCTCCGCCTCCATTATGGTCGCCTTCAGCCGCCGCAGCCACCTTCACCTCCTCCTCTACCGCCTCCATTATGGCCTCCTCCTCCAACGACAACAGTTGCCTTTCCACCTGCAACGCTTTCCTCCACCCCACTGTTGGTTAGGTTACTTGTGCAGTTGGTAGCCAAACCTTCATCCAAAGGTAACCAATTCAGTTTTATTGGGTTACCAATTAATTTAAGAACAGTTTTCAAGTGTTACTAGGATTAGACCTGGCAAATGGGCGGGCCAAGTCCAAACGGGCCGGGCCAAAAACGGGTGGGCCAAAAAGGCCCGAGTTTTGCTGGGCTAAAAAGTTGCAGCCCAAAGCCCGGCCCGTGGCGGGTGGGCGGGGCCGAAATTCATGCCTATTTTTTGTTATTTTTTTGGGTTTGGCTCAAATGGGTCGGGCGGGTGACGGACCGGGTAAAAAAGGCCCGGATTTTGCTGGGCTAAAATTCTGCAACCCAAAGCCCGTTCCCGCCCTCGGGCTTGGGTCATTTTTGCCAGGTCTAACCTGAATTTTTTTTTCATAATGCAGTTGATAGCCAAACCTTCATACCAAGGTAACCTATTCAGTTTTATTAGGTGACCAATTTATTTTGAATGTGATGCTGTTGGTAGCTAAACCTTCATACCAAGATAACATATTCAGTTTTAATTAGGTTATCAATTTATTTTGAATGTGATGCAGTTGGTAGCCAAATTTTCATGCAGTTGGTTGTCAAACCTTCAGACCAATGTAACCAATTCAGTTTTATTAGGTTACAAATTTATTTTGAATGTGATGCAGTAGGTAGCCAAACCTTCATACAAAGGTAACCATTTTAGTTTTTGTGGGTAACCAAATCGTCAAAAAAAAAAAATCAAAACAGTAACTCAGGTGCTTCCGGATATTCGCTGGCGGAGGAGGATGATGAAAAGGAGGAGAAGACGATGTAGCAGCGGCACAACTAAGGACTTCCAAAAATTCGCGGCGGATGAGGATGATGAAGGAGATGAGATAGGAGGCGGTGATGAAAGAATGAGCTGTGAGGGAGATGAAGATTAGAATGGAGAAAATAATTTTTTGTTTTTCCCTCTTTTTGATTTGAATTATGAATTTGATTTTATTGTTAGATCCCAAAGATATTATTTGAATTATTAATTATGGCAGTTATTTCTCCTTGATTTTAAGGTTTCCTTATTAATGTGAAATTGAATGGTTTGAATTTGAATTATTAATTATGGCGGTTATTTTCCCCTTAATTTTAGATTTTCTTATTAATGTGAAATTGAATTATTTGAATTTGTTGTCCTCTTTTTGTAATTATTTTGTGGATGCACTAATAGTATAATTATTTTTTAATTATTGTATATTACTGTAAAGAACCCTATAATTAATTACCTTCTTTTACATCTTTATTAATAGTTAGGCCAAGTTTTTTCTACTCACCTAGTAGTGGATTTGGCTCATCTACATTATACATTTTCTCTAATTCCATCCAATACACTAGTAATTATTTAATCTTAATAATTTTGTTAATAATGATCAAAATATATTAATTAAGATAGTTGAGGATATCAAGATCAAGCCTACAAAAAATTAGAATCATAAAAAATATTTTCACGGTTAAAAGTCTAAAAAAAATTAATCCATTAAAAAATTGATGAAAAATCCAAATATTCATCAACTGGCGAAAAAATATCGGATTATCTTTATTTTTAAAATAATTATGTTATTCAATATAATAAATTAATTGACCGGTATTGATTTCAATAATACTATTTATAACTAAAAAAAATATAATGTATTGAATGAAATTAAAGTGAGTTGCGATACAATACTGAATGTTGCAACTGTCTCTTTCTCCCCATGAGTCCTAAAATTAATTCATATGAATTACGTAGAAGACACGTACGTGTTATAGTAATTAAGCAGAAAAAAAAGAGAGTTTTACGTTCATTCAACTTACAAAGGATTTACCTTAAATACTCGACAAGTGGCCAGTTAGCCTCTGTAATTAATTTTTAATGTTTCTTAATTACTACTTGATTACAGGACCTGGAACGTGCAGCTGGCAGCCAAATGGAAAATTAACAAATTCATAAAAGGTACTCCAGCTTATTTATTTATTTAAATTGTATAGAAACATGACTTCTGGGAACGACCTAACCTAACTATTTCGAAGGAGTAATACGTACCGATGTGTTTGGACGATACGTAGGCACCTAATTTCAAGAATCTACTTCTTAAGGTATAACACGTCAAAATAGTCAAGAATTCTAGATTACATGAATTATTCCTAATGAAGAAATCGCCTGCCCCGTTTCAAACACCCCCCCCCCCCCCCACCCCCCCCAAAAAAAAAAAGAAAAAAAAAAAAAAAAAAGTTTCTTTTGCAAAATTAACCAACATTAAGGATATATTTTTGTTTCTTGCGTAGATACCTTTAAAAATAATAAGTTACTTCCTTGATCTATTTTAAATTATAAGATATTAATTGTTCACTTAATTTAAAATATTTTCAAACTCAAAATTGATAATATTCGTTAAAATTTTAAAACAATAAAATGTGTACTTAGAAGTACTTTAATGTTGGAGAGTTTACAAGCATTCCTCGTCACATTAACTTAAATTAAACGAATTTATGTCAATTTTAAGTTTAAAAAAGTCTCATATATTGACTTCAAAAAGTCAACGATAATCTCATATTTTGAAACAAATGAAGTACCTGTTATTTAGTACTATAGTATGACAATGAAATTATGATGACAAATTTGATAGCATTGTGTCATTTTATACCATTATTATCTTTTTGTGCAACGGATGGAATATCATATTTACAAGTATTGGTGATTGTCTTTGCATCCAAGTTTACTCTAAACTGTATATATATATATATATACAGTTTAGTTAATTGTCTATTTTAGCTTCAAACCAGGTCAATATATGTTAGGCTAATTAACTAAATTCTACCAATTCTGAACCTCCTTTTATTTCAGAAATATAGTTTGCTAGTTGCCTACGACAATAATGCATACAGATTTGATTGACTTCTCTCTCTCTCTCTCTCTCTCTATATATAGATATATATATTAGTCCGAGTGACATCACATTAACATATATCAAGCTTGACTTTACAGAATTCCTTCAACTTACACAATGTATATATGTTATTTATTAACATTAAAAATGTACACACGACGACCAATTATATGGCGTTGCATAAGTCGACATAAAGTCAAATACTCCAAATGTTCCCACACAAGAATTTTACAAAAAGTAAACCAAAATCTCAACTCATGATCAAGCTAGGTTAAGTTTTTTTTTTCCATCGCATTTGTTTGTTTGATCTGTCACTCAAACTCTGTCCAGTAGTGTGGGGGTGGTTAACCTACATATAATTGGAGTGAGATTAATTGTTTTGACTTTTTCCTCTCCTTTTTTTTCATTTGGACGGTTGTGGATTAAATTTGACCATATATGTCTTTGATATAGTAGTTGATATGCTGGTCATAAAAAGAAAAAAGACAAAAAGATAAAAATGAAATGGAATCATTAACTGTGCTTGTATCAACTAACACCAATTCTATTCTATATATGAAGAAAGTAAGCTTTATTTCTGGAATTTAAGTTCTCTGTCTTTTATAACAAGAAAGTGATATATATATATGCAAAAATTTACGTAACTTTTTCACATTGAATAAATATTAGTGATAATTTTTGTAGGAAGATGTGTAATAAGTGAGTAGATCCTCTTATATATATATATATATATATATATATATAATTCTTAGTATTGATAAGTTTTACAATTTTATTTCGACGTAAATATATGGTAATACATTATAACAACTAGTAATTCAATTATTGAAAAGTAAGTTGAAACAAGCAAAGTTTAGCTGCATGCACAGACAGCAATGGTTGTACTTGTTTAGCAATCGAGAACTAGATAATTGAGCTGTTCCAAATACCTCCTACTTAGTTTATTTAGTTTTGATCTTATCCGTAATTAATATATGCTCCCTCCACTAAAGCAAATAAAGAAGAGGTAGGTTGGTAGCTATAAATTATAATATATAGGGAATCATATATATCTGTTGAACTTTTTCTTCCTTCATTTATGTAAGTAAGTATATATATCTATGCACATACGTACATCCAGTTTTGCTTTGCTTTGATTCGATTCTTAATTAAGCGTTGATATATATAAATATATATATATACATATACATACATATATAGACAACACATGCATGCATCCATCCGGTCAGGACAACTAATATTGCAGGAGTATGTAGCAGCACATTTTGTACGTACATATATATATATTCCCTGATAATAAGGGATTACATTGACTAGGACCGAGCAAGGAATCAAATTGAAATCGAAACCGCACTAAAAACCTGCACAAATCGCACCAATTAAAATTGTACCAACGGTTCCGGCGTATGTGGTGGTTTTAGGTAGGTTGAAAAATCAAATTTACGTTTTCGGTTTGGTTACTAGCCAAAACCGCACGCATAAAATCGAAATCGCACCAAATAATTATATAGTTTCTCAAATTTGCTACGAGTATATATAATTTCTCTACTATAACATATTCTCCTCATTTTATTTTAGAAGACATATATTGCAAGGTTGAATGGAGAATCAAGAGTATCAATTATGTTTGTAAATCAAAGAGTGTCTTGGTATTTTCTAAATCAAATGTGATAATATAGTATTAATCAACTATATAATTGTTGATGCCTGAAATTATTTTGTTAAATTAGCTTCATGATTGTGTTCACTGCGTAATACGTTTGCGTGGATGATTTTGCTAACTATTTTATGATTTTGTTATTTCAATTGGTTTTAAAACCGAAATTGCACCAAATGAAACCAAACCGCACTATTCAAAACCGCACCGTACCAATCACAAACGATTTCATGTGCGATTATGAATTTGTCAAACCGCACCTAGACGATTTCGTGTGCGATTTAAACTTCAAACCGCACCAAACCGCACTATGCTCACCCTTAACATTGACGATTGCATGTTAATTAGTTCTTATCCAAATCCAAATGACCAGCTAGCTAGCTAGCTGAAAAAAAAAAGACAAAGGATGTTCCAACTAATTAATTTCTGTTTACATCAATCCAAATAAATTAAACTGCATGCCATACCATGCCATATTATACTACTAGTATTCAACTTACTTTATTGTCTCCTTTCATTCACCAACACATGAAAGAGGAGGAGTCACTTCACTTCACTTTGCATGTTACTAGTATTTTATTTAGTTATTGCTTACTTATCAGACCGCATTTCAAGAAAATTTAAGGTGTCACTGCCACAAATTATATAAAGTCGAACGACTACTAGCCTATTTTATTTTAATTTAAATTTATTTCAAGTTTTAAATATTTTTGTACGTACAAAACATAGCTTTTTATTTTTTGTAAATATAATTACAAAATTATTAGTCAAACCCTAAGAGATATACATTTTTCTTTTTAATTTATTCTATAATAAATAAAGATACACTTGGATCTTTTATTTATATAATTAATCAAATGAGTCTTTTATTATTATAACACTCACTACTTAAGAAATGCATGTATTTAAAAACTAAAATGATTGTGAGTAAAGCAAAGTTGGGGTGCAGTGAGGTGGGCAAATAATGGGAGATAATTTAATCATGATATTAAGGCTATGTTTGTTTGCAAGGATTACACTTGAGATAGAATTATTAATTTTAAGTGTCTTATTTATTTTTAAATTTGAGCTTGGAACTATTAGTACTGGAATTATAAAATAGCTTAAAATGAGAGATTATTTAATATCATATTCTACCTCGTATTCTAATCCCAACCATTTGGGATTAAAAATTACTAGACAAAATTAACCTCAATTTTTTTTAAAATGACCATCATATCCTGCAATCTCCGTTATTAATAACCGGCAACTTAAAACTTACTAGTACAAAGACTATGTACTAGTAATCTAATACACATAATACCCTCGCCCCTTTCCCCCACCCCCCAAAAAAAATATTTTTTGATTATGTATACACTCCCATGTCGCCCACAACCCGCCCGCCCACCACCCAAAAAAAATTAATATTTATTGATTATATATACACCCCCACCCCGCGCACCCCCACCCGCCATCCCTGCCCCACCACCACCCCCACTAAAAAAATAATATTTACTAATTATGCATACACCCCCTCCCCCCTCACCCCTCAAAAAAAATAATATTTACCGATTATGTATACACCCTCACTCCCACACCCACACCTACCCCAACCCCCACCCCGCCCACACTACAAGAAACAGTGCTAACAGCGATCAGTACAATCAGCGACCGCAGCGCCCAGTCGCTAATTCTAGTAACAGCGACCGTGGATGAATTTAGTCGCTAGCTCATATCAACGACCGCATGCGGTTGTTGAGCAGTCGCTGGTATAAATTTGTCGTCCAAAAATTGAAGTGGAATGTTGGCGCGTAGTTTTTCGACAACCAGTCACCATCAGCGACCGCAACCGGTCGCTAAAAAGTCCACATCATTAAAAAATCAGCGACCGCATGCGGTCGCTGATGGCGGTCGCGAATCTATTTCAATGTAACCAGTATCAGATTGTCATTCTCAACACAGAAGAAGGAAAAAAAGAGGGAGAAGAGAAAAGGGAGAAGGGGGAGAAGAGGAGAACGCCGGCGCCAGTGCCGCCACCGCCGCCTTCACATGTATGATTATATAATACATATTAATCTTGCATTAGGTAATAAACCTTCACAAAAACCCTCTCAATTTTTCTCTGCACTCACTGTTGCTTTTTCCGTGTATATTGGTCCTGCTGAAATCCCCCTCACAATTGATTATGTGCGGCTTTTAATTTTCTGTATCAACTTTCATGTATAAGTTGTATATATATATATATATGTGTGCTGTGTGTGTGTCTGTGTGTGGTATACTCTAAAACCAAGTCAGATTCGAAAAGCCATATTCCAATATTGCTTTAGAATTCTTATCAATTTCAAAAAATATCCTTTTCCATATTATTTCAAATTTTTCTGTGAATTGTGTTTTTGATATTTATTCTGCTACATTTATGTGGTTTGGGGTTAACTTGTTTTAAACTATGGAACAATTTTCAAAAACTTTGAGACATTCCTGAATCTATTTCGAAGATAACTTAAAAGTAGAAATCTAATGGATTCTTCCCCATCTTTTATGCAACAATTTTGGATCCTTGAAAAGGGCAGTGTTGCAAAATTTGTCAAAATTAAATATTTTAGAATCTACTATTAAGGATTTAGATTAGAAATTCAAAATCAAATCATTCTAAGAGAGTTTGGAGAGATGATTTCTATTGTTTTTATTTCCATTAGTTTTACTTTTGTTTGGGGAATTCTGGTTACGGGGTAAGACTTTTATTTATTCTAATCAATGAAAAACAATGGCCGAGAACTTTCCCTTTATATGGGAAAAAATAGCATTTGGGTCAGTTTTGGACTACTAAATGAAGTATATTACAAGTATCTCATTTGTTTAGTTCAAGATGATCTGTGCAGTTTTCAAAAGAGAACTAAAACTATCAAGTCATATGCTTACAAGTATGCATAGTATGCTTAAATGTAAGTCATATGCTTAAACTGATTTACATTTAAACTGACCCTAAATTATTAAGTCATATGCTTACAAGTATGCATAATATGCTTAAATATAAGTTATATATTTATAAGTATGCTCAAGTATGCTTAAATATAAGTCATATGCTTACAAGTATGCTCAAGTCATATGCTTAAATGTAAGTCCATATGGGCTGGGATGTGTGCCCAATGGAGAGCTGAGCCTTGGGTCAATAGACGCAAGACTGCCGCCACCAACAGATCCTCGGGTGTACCTGATGGCGAAAAGGCGAAAGGCACCTACAAGGGTGACAGTATATCACAGGTGCAGCATATCACTGCTAGGGTACATATGAATAGTACAATAACTTGTGAATATTTGATATAATATTTTTAATATGTTTACAATCATATATGGTCTGTAGAATATCACATGTTTACTTAGTATGTGAGTATATTTTGTATAAGAGTCTCAGTCTCAAGGTACGCCTATTCATTGGTTGGATGTGTACGTGGCCACCCGTGATGGTCTGCTTGATGCTGTCCAGATCGCGGTAATAAGTTTTGACAATTTTGATATATGTTGTTTATCAAGTTTATGTTGTTATTTAGAATTTAATATTTACTTTTAACTATTTAATTGTTAATCTGCTGACAGGATACTTATAAGCGCTTATTGAACTAGCGTTATCTTGAAGGCACTTCACGTCCGGTCATTGATCAAGAGCTGTGAGAGAGGGCGTCAGTTGTGAAGAAGAATTACGTCAATGGCCAAGGACAACGACGACGCCCAACCATCAGTGGTACAGGCAGCTCTGCTACCCAATCTACACAGTCATCAACCCATCTAGGAGCACATATGTGACGCCCCCAGAATAGGTCCAGTCAACCCAACCCATTCTGAGTCGCCAAACACATGGTACAGAATTCAAATACAAATTTTATATCACACGGTCGTGCAAAATATGACCACACAACTGTAAGTGTCAATACAAATATGTAGAAAATATTAATATTAAAACTAAGTCCTCATTACAATTATTATTCCACTATTTTACAAAAATAACGAGGACTACTACTGCTCTAACTCGGACCATCACTCTGTCCCCCGGCTAGTTCCCGCAACGTTCTCATTTTCTGAAGAGGACAATAGATGAAAAGGGTGAGCGCAACTAGCCCAGTAAAGAATATTATGACTAAGATGATGGAAAATAAATTATCGTTAGCCTTCAATAAATCAGATAAAATATAATGGACAACCAATTTTAGATCAATATTCGCAGCGAAAATAACAATTCATTAGAAGAGTTAAGTAGAGAATGAAGTCTACTATCTTCTATGATTTAAAAGTCCATCATCAATATTTTATCCCTGTAACATCAATCAATATACATCTCGAATTAATATTCATCTTTGCACTACAGGCCAAAGATATTCATTTGTATCATCAGTGGTCATGTTCATCTCAACACCTGTCATCTTTGCACTACGGCCAAAGATATTCATCAGGTAATCATTCATCTTTGCTCTACAGGCCAAAAATATTCAGTTATATCACCTTTTAGGACTGAGGATGATGAAAAATCATATAAATAACGAATATAGTGAAATAAAGGATAAGATTAAGGATTCGTATTTTAGTTTATTCAAGTTCAATAATATTCCATAATAATACTTTGTGGAGCAAAATTCAAGAATGAAGCTCAAAACTTAGATCCAATCAAAGATAGTAACTATAACAGACAATTTGGACAAACAAAGAAATTTTAATTTTTTCGTGAATAGTGTCGTATACATGAATAGTAATTCCCGACGGAAAAAGTAAGAATTTCATAATAAAATTCATGCCAATATTTTGGTATAATGATATTGAAAAGAATAACATCATTTACGAAAGAAAATAACATCCCTTACCTCAAAAGAATAGTACTTCTGACTGGAGTATCGGATATAATACCGAAGGAAACTTGCACTGAATAGTAACACTCAAAGTATCTAAATACTCACAAAAATACGCTCGATATTATAGAGAGAGAAAACTTCTGATTCTGGTGTGATTTTCAATTCTAACCTAAGCACCCTATTTATAGGAAAAGCTTAGGATGCCAAAGTAGACTTTTGAATAAAATAATATTTTTTTTATAAAATTCCGCCGCCTGGCTGCTAAGAAATTTCAGCATTTTCCAAGCAATGACAAAAGTGGGGCCCACCATTTTATTTTAAAAATATTTATTTTCCGAAACTTCAATAATTCATGATAAATTTCCCTTTTGTCAGAAAAATATAAATCCTATATTTTTTCATAGAAAATTTAATTCTCTACAACTTTGTAGAAGAAAATTTTTCTAAATTCCAAACATAAATTATCCGAAATCCAAGTGTCACCCCCACCCCCTCCCCCCCCCCCCCCCCCCCCTCCCTCCCTCCCCTCAAAAAAATACTATTTAATGATTATGCATACGCCCTCATCCCACCGCACCTCGCCTGCCCTGTCCTGCCCTTGCCCTTGCCCTTGCCCTTGCCCTTGCCCCTCCTCCCACCCCATCATCCCCCTCAAAAAAAAAAATATTTACTGAATAATATAACCACTTATTTATAAATTTTTAATTTTTAATTTATTATTTTTTGATGTATACAGTTTAAATTATTATTTAAATTATGTTATTATTAGTAAGGGTATAATAGTTCAAACAATATTTTTTAATCTAATCCTTTAATTAATTTGCAAAAAACAAATATAGCATGATATTATTTTAAGTTATCCCGTGAATAATCTCATAAAAAATAAACATGTGACTATGATTATTTAATCTTAGGATTAATAATTTTGGGATTATAATCTTATAAATTATAATCTCAGAATTATAATCTTTGCAAACAAACATGACCTAAAAGTAGATTATCCCTCCGGTTATTTTGTTGGTGTGAAAAGATACAACAAAATGGGGGAACAAGGGCTGGAGCTATATATAATATAGGAATTTCTTAACATGTGCCCTTACTTAAGAGCACATGTTAAGAGGATTTATATATATATATATATATATATATATATATATATATATATATATATATATATATATATATATATATATATATATTCAGGAACATCGGCGGTAGTCGTGCGCATGTAATCATCGGTTATACTACTTACTGCGGGTTTACCGGGGATTGCCGGTCCAAATACCGCTGTCCATCCCTGCCCCACTAAATTAGCCTTGTTTGAGGAGAAGGTGGGTTGGGTTGGATATTTCATAATCATAAATGGAAATAAAAATATTAAGAAGGGAAGTGAAGGGAAGGGTATTTTAAAATGGGTTATAGTTGGCGTATAAAAGTCAAAATTATTAGGAGGATTATGACGGGTTATCTATCTAAATTCTAAACTAAACCATTTGCTGATTACATATTACTTTCATTGAAATAATGGTGTATTCCGTGTTATGTGGATAATCTCTTACCTCACTCAATACTTTAAATATATTTTATACTTTTCAAAACCTTCAAGTCCTCCTCTAAGAATAAGTCACTAATATATATATATATATATATATATATTTATATATTTTGTTAATTCGGTGTAGTGGTTGAATCCAGGACATCATACTTTGTGAAAACATGGGATATCAGCAATTGCATGACAAAATTATAATTTCAATTCTTATTATCTTTTGAGAAGAAGGGGACCAGAATCTTCTCCATTTCAAATGAAATGGAAAGTTTTCATTCGTTATACATTTTTCAGTCATCATCTCTCTCTTTTTAAATCTGGACTATAAAATGGAGAAATGAAATAAAGAGGATTCTATTAGAATTTGAGCCTAAATTAATATGGGTCTCATTAATTATTTTTAATGATTTCATATATTAATGTGTTCTACTCCATGAGTAAATTAAATTAAATATTTGAAATCTCAAATCCATGGAGTAATGAATAAGATATTAACTCCCAAAGATCACACTTGAAAATGATAAATGATAATAAATACATGTGGGCAAAAGTCAAGTCTCACATCGGTTAAGAACTAAACTTTTAATGTGTTTATATACAAGAAAATTGCTCATGAGTTTGGGCCCCAAGGAGCACCCCACTTTTGTCGTGGGTCTGGGTCTTTGTATATAATTTTTTAGACAAAATTTATTTAAATCTTATTTATTTAGTTCTATTATAAAAAATTATGTCGTTTTGATAAACAATATTTATTATATTATCAAAACTGTGTCGTTTTGTGAAGCGGTATCTGTTGAAAAGGTATCAGTCTGAATGAACGACCCAAAATTACGACGTTTTGTCGCGCCTTTTCTACTACGCCTAAAACTACGTAGTTTTAATTTTGCTAATGTCGTTTTATGGTTCCGAACAGACGCGCCTATTCTGCAAAGGATCAAAACTACATCATTTTGACCAACAGAAGTCATGATATGATTTTTCAGAAGCATCACATGTCTTTTCAAGTGCCAAGTACCCTCCCAATTTTTATTGTGATTCTTAATATGATACTCCCTCGGATCCATATTAACTGTCTTTTTAGAAGAAAAAAATTTGTTTCAATTTATTTGTCGTTTACATCTTTCTAGGAGAATAAATTATTTATTTTCTTATATCACCTCTCACTTTTCTCATTGTCCCAAGAATTTTTTTCTCTTGTATTAATAGTTTTTAATTTTTCATAAAAAGGTAGTGGTGTAATTTCATACAAATTTTAATTCTTAAATGATAGTATTAAATGAATTTCTTAATTCATGTGCATGAAATTAAAAAGACAATTAATATAGAACCGAAGAGTAATTTGTAGTCAAACAAGCAACACATCATATTTGATTTGGGACAACCAAATATAGTTAATTTATTATGAGATTTCAAATGTGCATGATTTATGGAATATTGAAAACATTGCATGATATATTAATTAAGTACACATCCCAAAAATTATACAATAAATATCCGTCATAAATTCATAATATATGCTAAATTACCTTAGTAAGGACGTGGTTAATATTTCTCACGGGCAAAGATTTAAACTCTGTTTCAGTCACCATTTTTTTACTTGGAATGGTTTACAAATTTTGACGAGCCGTTGAGGATCGAAATTTATTTGATTACTTAATTCTGATGAAGAGGTCATAAAAATAGAAAAGATGTTAGAGACTGTTTGATAAAAATTGAATGAATCTGAATCTTAATCTGAATGAGTTGAATCTTAATCTGAATCTGAATGAAAAAAATTATTTGATAATCGATACGTCTGAAATATCTGAATAACAGTCTTTTACTATTTTACCCCTTTAAACTTATGCTGAACAAGTATATAATTTTGTCGGGACGTATTTAAAAAATTAAATACAAATATTCATTGTACAACAAATAAAAATAAATAATTCAAACAATTTTAACCCAAGTTTCATAGAAAATAAAAAATGTAACAAGTTAAACAAACATGTCAATATAATATTAAAATTACATTAATGTCGGAATCTATAAATATAGGCGGAGAGTAGTAGATGATAGGTTGAATAAATAATTTTTTTAATATATTTTTATTTTTAGTATTGGTGGAACTATAAACAACAACGATCAACAAAAATACCATTTAAAAAAAAAAACTTGAAATAGAAATCGCATGATCCCTGATCAAAAGAATAAGTATTAATTAAAAAAATTCATGCGAATCGAGTTTGGATATTATAACAAACCAAAATTTGCTCAAACTATGTTAAGGTGGTCATTAGTTTTTCTATACGTACCCTCACAAATATTATGATAATATAGGTTATTCTATTCAGGTCACCATCATATTGTAGCTCTATTTATCATACTTCTTAATTTGCATGTTTAGAAATTACTATTTTCTTTTGCTATTTTTTCTTCACTATTTTTATCTTTAGATGGTACATTGTGTATTTAATTGAGATATCAGAGAATACTAAATAATTGTCTATTATTATTGGTGACATATGCATAATTTTTTAAATATTAAACTAAAAAAGAAGAAAATTGTTTTTGAATGTTTCGATCTGAAAGAACAGAAATACACCTTTAGGTAAATAGCAGAGAAGAGATCGGGATGGAAATGTGAAGCAACGAGACTATTTGGGTAAAACACGATTATTCGGCCCATCCAGACGATTTTTTTTAAAAGAATCGTTCATATATATTCAGTCCAATTCAGATTTCAAAACTTGTAAACAAACAGTGTGAATGACTGAATCGCTCAGATTCAGAGCCATTCAACCTTATTCAGATTTTATCAAACAGGCTCTTAATCTCTTAGAACAGTAACGGTAACAGTAAGTATAAGATGGTGTTTGATTGTATCTTAATACATATTAACCGTTCACCTTTTATTGTATTTTACCAATCCACATCTTACCTATATTTTTGTATTAAAAGGTTATTTGAATAGTTTAGACTTATTTTTTATATCTTACCTATTAAAAAAATCTCTTAATACAAAAATATGAATTATTAAAATATATTAAAAGACTCTTCAAATACATTAAAATACAATCAAACACCATCGATTTATCACCTCACCGAGGCATCAAGAGTTTGAGATCATGTAATTGGGGTCAACAAATGCATGGTCGGAAAAGGAAAACAAATTTGCCGGTAAAGAGCAAGTAAATTACAATCAAGCCATCCGTTCTTGTTTGTACTGACATCAAGCACTTTTTAAAATGCTATAAGGTGGACCACATATGCCACCTTCACTCGTCTCGTCCTATTTAAACCCCCCGCCACCCCATCTCTCTTCCTCTGTCCCCTCCCCTCCCCTCCAAATTCAAACCCCATTTCTCTCTCTACCTATATCTCTTAATTTTTGATACAGATACAGCAGAAGAAGAAAAGGAAAAGAAAAAAAAATGCCTGAAGCTCCAAAAAATTGCTCCCACGAGCTCACAGACTCAAGTGTCCTTGCAGAGAAGAACAAAAAGGCTCTTCAGTTCATTGAAGATGTCACCTCTAACGCCGATGAGGTTCAGAAGCGGGTTCTTGCCGAGATTCTCTCTCGCAGTGCCCATGTCGAATACCTGCGGCGACACGGCCTCGACGGCCACACCGACAGGGACACTTTCAAAAAAATCATGCCCGTCATCAAATATGAGGATTTACAGCCTGATATCAACCGTATTGCCAATGGTGATAACTCCCCCATCCTTTGCTCTGACCCCATTTCCGAGTTCTTAACAAGGTATATATGTTTTTGTGTATATATATATTTTCCCCCTTTTTATTAAAAATAAAAGGGGTTTGTTTTTATGTACTTATAAGATGTGTGACTGCAGCTCTGGGACATCTGGAGGAGAGAGAAAACTGATGCCCACCATTGAAGAAGAGCTAGAGAGGAGATCGCTGCTGTATAGCCTTTTGATGCCTGTGATGAACCAGTCTGTTCCTGGTCTAGACAAAGGCAAAGGAATGTATTTCTTGTTTATTAAATCTGAGGCCAAGACTCCTGGTGGCTTACTAGCACGTCCCGTTTTAACTAGTTACTACAAAAGTTCCCATTTCAAAAACAGGCCTTATGACCCGTACACAAACTACACTAGCCCAAATGAGACCATTCTCTGCCTAGACTCCTACCAGAGCATGTACTCCCAAATGCTCTGTGGACTATGCCTTAACAAGGAAGTCCTTAGGGTCGGAGCTGTTTTTGCCTCCGGCTTCATCCGGGCCATCCGTTTCCTTGAAAAGCACTGGTCCGTTCTCTGTAACGACATCCGAACGGGAACTCTTAATCCTGAAATCACCGACCCGTCGGTTAGAGAATCGGTGATGAAAATCCTCAAACCCGACACCAAATTAGCGGATTTTATTGAGGCAGAATGTAGTAAAAAGTCGTGGCAAGGGATCATAACTAGGCTGTGGCCTAACACAAAGTATGTTGATGTTATTGTGACAGGGACCATGTCACAGTATATACCAACTCTTGATTACTATAGCAATGGACTCCCTCTTGTGTGCACCATGTATGCTTCTTCAGAGTGCTACTTTGGTGTCAATCTTAACCCTCTTTGCAAGCCTAGTGAAGTCTCCTATACCCTCATCCCAAACATGGCCTATTTTGAATTCTTGCCTGTCCATAGAAACAATGGTCCCGTCACAAATTCCATAACCATGCCCAAATCCCTCAATGAGAAGGAACAGCAAGAATTGGTTGATCTTGCAGATGTAAAGCTCGGACAAGAATATGAGCTTGTTGTCACCACCTATGCCGGTACGCAAAAATATAATTTTAATGTTATCAACTGAGTATATATATAGCTAGGTCCCCCAAAAAATAAAAATAAAATTTATCTCATGAATTCCTAAATAAACATTGTGTTTGTGCAGGGCTTTATAGATACAGAGTGGGAGATGTGCTTCGAGTTGCTGGATTCAAGAATAAGGCCCCCCAATTCAACTTTATTTGCCGGAAAAATGTGGTTCTAAGCATTGATTCAGACAAAACTGATGAAGTTGAACTGCAAAACGCGGTAAAAGTCGCAGTCAACCATCTGATGCCATTTGATGCTACTCTGGTTGAGTACACAAGCTATGCAGATACAACTACAATTCCGGGGCACTATGTTTTTTTCTGGGAGCTTAGTGTGAGTGGACCAACCCCAATTCCTCCATCCGTTTTTGAGGATTGTTGCCTGGCAATCGAAGAGTCTCTCAACAGTGTGTACCGCCAAGGCCGTGTCTCGGACAAATCCATTGGTCCCCTTGAGATCAAGATTGTGGAATCAGGGACTTTTGATAAGCTTATGGATTATGCCATTAGCTTAGGTGCTTCAATCAACCAGTACAAGACTCCCCGGTGCGTGAAATTTGCACCAATTGTTGAGCTTCTCAACTCAAGAATTGGGTCCAACTACTTCAGTCCAAAATGCCCAAAGTGGGTTCCGGGGCATAAGCAATGGAACAACATGAACTGAAGCCCCCCCCCCCCCCCCCCCCTCTCCTTCTGTAGTTTCCATTGGATATCCAAAAAGAACTGTTTTTGAGATCATCTTAGAAATTAAAAAAAAAAAAAAAAAAAAACCTCTTAGATTAACCCATCATTTTTATGCTTTGTTCTTTCATATTTTTGTTATATTTTTAGCTGTTTAGCATGCTGATGAGTAGGGACTTTTGAATTAGCCATGTACAAAACAGTTCCTGCTTCAATTTCAATTCATCTTTACTTTACTTGTTCATGTATTCAATTCACTTTTGCCAGAATTGTTTTTCTTTACACCAGCCAAGCCAGCCAGTAATTTTTCCCACTGAATCTCATGAGCAGCAATGTATGAAAACGGCAATGTGGCCCCATTTTGCCACTCCGATTTGGGGTTTTTTCCCTTCTTTTGCTACAATTATTATCCGGAAAAAAAGCAATTTAACATTTCATCTTAACTAGCTAAAGTCGTAAAACTAATTTATTAGTATTATACTACTAAAAGTCTTAACTTAATTAACTAAAGTCAACAACTGATTTACTACTACAAGTTGGGAGTAATATATATGTTCTCAAATGTCTGTGTTATCTTCACTCCAGTCAGTAATGAAGTGAAAAAATAAAATTACAAAATATAATGAATTATTTATTATGGTATGCAAAATGCAAAGTTAATTTTGTACTAGTCTTTTATTTGCTTGAAGCATGTATCCCATTCATTTTCTTTTACAAAATTTCCTTCCGTTTTAACAATTTACAAATTTGAATAGCATATAAAAATTATTGTTGATGAGAGAAACAACGGACCACCATAGGATGAACAACTGATGTCTAGTGAGGATGTTACCTCGCTATTTAAAAGCTTTTGTTTTGCTTATTTATATGAAAAATTTTATATATAATTGGACATGACTGTTTACAATTTCACCTAGTTGTATTTTGAACTCAATGGACAAACACGTTTCCTAATTTCATTCCCATGAGTAGGATAAATCATAAATGTTTCCATTCTCCTAATTTAAAAGTAAAATACAGTGACACCCCATGTACATAACTATAATAACACACTTCTCCTCTCTAGATCAACTAATACTATCGATGATCCCAAAATTCAATGGAATATCAATTAAATATTTTTATGGAATAATAAAAAAGATTTTTTTCTCTTCTATTCCCATCTCTTATCTCTAGGAGGAATAGAAAAAAAGAAGATATATCCATAGCAATAATAATAATTCCATGAGAATAGCTATTGAGCCCGCCCAGCAGGTGTAATGATAAATGGT